>PVJS01045859.1:0-16055 GCA_004027185.1 Glis glis | reverse complement strand
TTGAAACCAGGTCTCACGAAGTTGCGGAGGGCCTCACTAGGTAGAGAGAGAGAGAGAGAGACGGAGAGAGAGCGCGAGCTGAGGCTGGCCACGAACCCGGATCCTCCGGTCTCCGCCTCCCAAAGTACGGGGATTACAAGCGTGCGCCACCACGCCCGGCTTATGGGAAGTTTTCTACTGACCTGGTCCAACCACCTGACTTTAGAGGTCTGAAATGCTACCAATTTTTCCTCTGGTTCAGAATTCTTCCTTGGGGAGAGCGTTATATTCCTTTTTTGTTTGTTTGCTTGCTTGTTTTTTGGGAGGCACGAACAGCAAAGTTTTATTTAACTGATGTGGGAACAATATCTCCACTTTCAATTCCATAAGAGGATATCACTCCCAATACCAGGACTGCACACTCAAACAAATAAGCTTGATGGAAGTCCTTTCAGGATTGCAGCAGCACTCGCTGAAGGTCCCGCCTGTCGAGGTTGGCCTCTCATTTGTGGGTCTGTATGCTTGGGGAGTCACAGGATCTCACTGTGTACAAATATGCTTCTCCTCGAGGACGTCATGCCTGTCTGACTGAATTTGCTCGGATCATATTTATGCTTGTCACAATCTGGCCCCATAACTAGTTGGTCTTGGCCACCTGCCTGTGCCCTTCCTAGCTGGAACCACGGCACTTCAGTGGAGGCTGTGGTCCAGAAACAAGGGCTGGGGAAAACCTGCTGCCCCAGCTGCTCACACCTGGCTGCAGGAACACCAGTTCTGAGGCTAACTGGACATGCCATTGCTGCCACCAAATTTCAAATTCCTGTATTTCATTATTTATTGATATTTAATCCAGAATACCAGTTCTAGCAAAATTGTTCATTTGTCTTCAGGAAGCAGCAATAGGCTGATTGTGTTTAAAAATTCAAAGTACTGGAGCCGGGCGTGGTGGTGCACACTTGTAATCCCAGTACTTGGGAGGCTGAGACCGGAGGATCCAGGTTCGCAGCCAGACTCGGCTACTTAGTGAGGCCCTCGGCAACTTAGTGAGACCTGGTTTCAAAATAAAGTATAAAAAATAGGGCTGGGGGTGTAGCTCGGAGGTAAAACGCCCCTGGGTTCAATCCCCGGTACCGCAAAAAAAAAAAAAATCAAAGTACCCAAAACTGAGTCTCTTTGACCCCAGGCAGGGATGTCTCAGTGTGGTAGTAGGTAAGGTTATGACAACAGATTTTATGCTCAACTTCCCACAATCCTCTGTTGAGTGTTGCCTGTGAAGGTGAACTTTAAGGATTTTTAAAAAATCATGTTCCTGTTACACTTTAGTATATAGATAGGTCACATGTTACTAGCACTTGGCTCAGGCCCATCAGAGACAGATGAACAAACTCATGAGTTCCAAGTCTGGTAATACTGCTATTTTGAAGGATAATCCTTTATTTTATT
Source organism: Glis glis (assembly GCA_004027185.1). NCBI lineage: Eukaryota > Metazoa > Chordata > Mammalia > Rodentia > Gliridae > Glis > Glis glis. Next base: position 14,633 of record PVJS01045859.1, on the reverse strand, counting down.
GAGACCTTAGGTCTTTGTTTTAGTTGATAGAAAGTAAATCTCTGGGTTTCTGGTCTGAACTTTAAGAAGACTGAAATGTTCTGGAATTCAGGCGGATCACCTGAGTTCTGTCAGCTGTCAGTGAATTGGAGAACATCTCATGGAGGACATCTCATCCCAAGTTACCAAATAGCTGTTCCTTTCTGTAAGGGCCAGTGTGAGGGACTGCTGTGCAGACCCAAGCAAGCCCACCCTGGTGCTGGAAGTGGTAATTTTTGTTTTCTGAAAACCTCGCAACAGGCTCCATCCTCTCTTCTGTCCCTGGCACCAGGCATTGTTTACACTCCAAGCTGCCCTGGTGTGGATCATGGGGATAGTGCACTCCTCTCCTGTTCGCCTTCCCTTGCCCCTGAGGCCTGGTGGGGCTGCAGTCTCAGGAAGCATTTGGTATTTGTGGGACTTCTACTTTCTCCCTGTGGAGATCAGTGAAGACTCTGGGAGAAAGGCTGCATCAACCTCAATCTGGCTCCTCAGCAGACTGTGAGAATGGAAACAACGGATTCTGGTGCTCAAGCTGGGCCACCGGGTCAGGCCACACAGCAGGTCTGGCCTAATCAGATCTTCCTTCATGACCAGAATGGCTGCAATGGATTATACACCTGTTCTGGGACGCCCCCCCGGCACTGTCCTGCTGGCTTGACACACCCATCTCGATCTAAGGTTTTGAAATTGGTTAAGACAAGGCAGTCTCCCCTTCTGACCATTCTTCACCAGACTGGCCCCAGTTGCAGACAAGGGAATAACCTTGGACATACACTCGTGCAATAAAGATTTAGGGGAGCATGACCACAGTTGCCTTTGATTTAGGGCATGCATCTGAGAGAACTTGGGAAGGCATTCCTATCATGGGTTGGGGATTTGTATAGCAAATTCCTGCTTGATAAGGAGTCTTGTGTAAAGGCTGACTTGCCTAAACTATATAAACGTGATTCTGGTCTGAGCCAAGCTGGCACCATCCCAGGGCTCCTCTGGAGCTAATCCTTTAAGCAATGTGTGCTTCTCTTGAGGACCCCTGACCCTGGCTTTAGTGGTCTTCCCACCTGACCAGCTAATCCCAGGAATTTTCTGCCCCCTAGTGGCTTCTAGGAGAAGCAAGGGCCTCCCACACCAGGTGTCCTACTACTTGCTTAGTGAGCCAAGTCATCCTCATTACTGAAGGGTGACAGCATTCCTCCCCTCTGCTGCCGAGGCTTCTCCTACGAACCCTCCGTGGGAGGGAAGCCAGACTCCCTACTGCACTCAAGCTTCACGGTGGAATTAATTTCCGTCAGGCCTTTGTTGTCTCCTTAAATCCTTCCCCTGGTGTGCTAATCCCTTTTGCAGTGGTACTTTTTGTACCCCTTTTGCAGTGGGTAGTTTGTAAAGTCGTCAGCCCTTTAATATCGGCAAAACTTAATGAACACTTAAACAGCAGTGAGCACATTATAATGGCAAGGTGGCTTTTAATCCTTTGTTTCCATGCCTTCAGGAGACTAAGATGACTAGGATTAAACATTAAATTGCTGCCTATTACTTGAAACACTGACTTGTACCTTTGTGGATATTTAGAATTTGGAAACTAATAGTATGTTTTTTGGTTTAATTAGCTGTACTAGCAGAGTCTGAATACACAATCATTTTGGCAGGTTTAACAACTCTAGATAGGAACTAATGTAGGTAAAGGCTTACAGAAGAATGGGTGGCAGTAGGATAAAGAAGTAGAGAAGCTGATGAAATCTTAACACGTTGGAAGGACACATCTTCCTGTATAATTCGCTTTCCCATGTGTTAGTGAGTTGGAGACAAACTCAGTTCAAGAGGGTGTACCCCTGAATCCCAGCTACTTGGGAGGCTGAAGTAGGAGTATCGCAAGTCTGAGGCCAGCCTGGCAGCTTATGAGACCCTGTCTCAAAATTAAAAAAAAAAAAAAAGAAAGGGCTAGGGATGTAGCTCAGTGGTAGAGCATCTGCTTAGCATGCCTGGTGCCCTGGGTTCAATCCCCAGCACCAAGAAAAAAAACCTGTTTCCCAATTGCACTAATCAGATTGCAAGTGCACAGACTGCCACATGCAGGGGAACTGGGCGAGGTGGTGCACGCTTGTAATTCCAGTATTTGGGAGGCTGACAGGAGGATTACAGGTTCATAGCCAGCCTCAGTAACTTAGTAATGAGGCCCTTTGCAACTTAGACCGTTTCAAAATAAATAAGATTAGGCCTGGCTCAGTGGTAGAATGCCTCTGAGTTCAATCCCCAGTACTACAAAAAGCAAAAACAAAAAAACTGCCACATGTGGCTAGTGGCTACTGTTGCACAGGGTAGGTGTAGAACATATGCATCACATTCTGTTGGAGTGTAGTTAAGGTGTCTGGGGGTGGAAAGTAGGGAGAGTTTGCTTATAAGAGAGAATTCTGAGCTGGGTGTAGTAGTGCACACCTGTAATCCCAGCTACTCAGGAGGCTGAGGCAGGAAGATTACAAGTACCAGCCTTAGCAATTTAGCAAGACCCTGTCTCAAATAAGGGCAAGGGATATTGCTCAGTGGCAGAGTGCCCCTGGGTTCAATCCCCAGTGCCACACAAAGAGATAAATTCTGGTAACAAAGTTTGTCCTGTTAGTACAGTCAGCCTGTCATATCCATGTGTTTTGCATACAGAGATTCAACCAGTTGTGGATTGGAAATTTTGGGCTGGGTATGGTGTCGTATGCCTGTAATCCCAGTATTTGGGAGGCTGAGATAGGAGGATCACAGGTTAAAGATCAGCCTCAGCAACATAGTGAGACTCTAGGTAACCTAGTGAGACCGTTTCAAAACAAGAGCTGGGGGTGTTGCCTCGAGGTACAGTGCCCCTGGGTTCAATCTCAGTACCACACACACAAAAAAATATTTGGAAGCCGGGCGTGGTGGCGCACGCTTGTAATCCCAGTACTTTGGGAGGCGGAGACTGGAGGATCCGGGTTCGAGGCCAACCTCAGCTCTCTCTCTCTCTCCCTATCTCTCTCTCTCTCTACTTAGTGAGGCCCTCCGCAACTTCGTGAGACCCGGTTTCAGAATAAAGTATAAAAAAATAGGGCCAGGGGTGTAGCGCGGAGGTAGAACGCCCCTGCGTTCAATCCCCGGTACTGCAAAAAAAAAATTTTTTTTGGGGAAAAAAACTGCATCCATATTAAGCACGTACAGATGTAACAGAGTATATGAAAGACATGTAGGTTATATGCAAATACCACGTAATCTTATACAAGAGACTCTGGCATCTATGGATTTTCATACCCGCACAAGGTCCTAGAACCAAGTACCTCAGTATCTGCAGATACTGAAAAATGACTACAGATTATTTTTGGTGAGTGCTATGAATAGTAAACATTTCTCAATAGAAAGAAAAGCTCAGGATGTGCTTTCTTTTTCCTCCATTGGCTTAAGACCTTAGTGTCTAAGGTTAATTCTGGAACTTCTATCCCACTAACCCCCGCTCTCTGTGAGAGGGAAAGTACAGTGGGAAAACACCTAAGATACTCAGATTTAAAAGGTTTTAAAGAGCCAGGTGTGGTGGCACATGCCTGCAATCCCAGTACTTGGGAGGCTGACAGGATTGCAGGTTTGAGGACAGTCTCAGCAAGTAGCGAGGCTCTCAGCAACCTAGCGAGACCATTTTAAAAACAAAAAGGGCTGGGGGTGTACCTCAGGTAGAATGCCCCTGGGTTCAATCCCCAGTAAACACACACTTTAAAGAAATTTTTGCTTCCATGTTAAAAGTTAGTTTTTATTAAACGAAGTATCACATTCATACATAGCGTTCCTTGGCATCTCTGCCTAAGGATGACAGCAAGCTTTACAACCATTATCAGAGTCCAAAGCAGGAAGGCAGAGATAGCTGTTAACTAAAACCTCCCACAGCTGTGACAGATTCCACTTCCTGCCCTAATACTGTGCTACCCAAGTTGAGTTGCTGGGAGGGACCCACTGTAGCACTTCTAGACCCCCTCTATCAAAGGGAAAACGAGATGCAGGCAGCATGGCAGGAGGGGAGAGCAGAACCTTACTGCTAATGAAACAGGCACCTCCCTGCCTTCAGCATAAGAGAACTAGAATGCCAGGAAGTGAAAGGAACTTTCTTTTTTTTTTTTTTGGTGGTACTGGGGATTGAACCCAGGGGATTCTACCTCTGAACTACACCCCCAGGCCTATTTTATTATTTTATTTTGAAACAGGTTGATTAGAGTCTCACTACTTGCTGAGGCTGTCCTCAAACCTGTGATCCTCCTGTCTCAGCCTCCCAAGTACTGGGATTACATACGTGTGCCACCACGCTCAGCTGGAACTTTCATTTTTACAGCACCCCCCCCCCTAGGGTCACTTCTGATTGAGGCCAAGGGGCTCTACTGTGAGCAGAAGACTCAGTCTCTTAAGTTTTCACCTTGCTGGGGTGGGACTATTGCATATGCTTTTTCCTTCCCTATGTTCAGCTAGGAATCCTAAATGTCACTAGGCCATTTGACACTGTCATGACAGAGCCCTCAAGGGCCTGTAGTAGAACTTCATGGATATCACAAGACCATCAGTCTGAATCGAAGTCATGGAGGTTGTCATAGCCAAACTCCTTCTGCACATCCAGAGGGTACTTGCTCCACACCTGTCGCCTGGTGCCACCTCTCTCCTCCTCACTGAGGCTGTTGTATTCATCAGAGCCTAGAAGGAGATACCAGGAATGGACTCATTGTATGACTTCACAGGTTGCTGCAAGAGCCCCTTCCCGTCTCAAAAAGGTCTGTTTTTTGTTCCCCATTATAAAACACTTCTCAATAAGGAAAACTTAGAATATAGAACAACCTTTTGTTTTGTTTTGTTTTTGTGTTACTGGGGATTGAACCCAGGGGCATTCTACCTCCAAGCTACACCCCCAGCCCTATTTTTTCTTCTTAATTTTGAAACAGAGTCTCATTAAGTTGCAGAGGGCCTCACTAAGTAGCTGAGGCTGGCCGCGAACCTGCGATCCTCCTGTCTCAGCCTCACAAGTACTAGGATTACAAGCGTGCGCCACCACGCCCGGCTTTAGAACCTTTTTTTTTTGCGGTACCGGGGATTGAACGCAGGGGCGTTCTACCTCCGTGCTACACCCCCGGCCCTATTTTTTTATGCTTTATTTTTGAAACCAGGTCTCATGAAGTTGCAGAGGGCCTCGCTAGGTAGAGAGAGAGAGAGGGAGAGAGACAGAGAGAGAGGAGAGAGATCAATCGATCGATCGCGTGATCGTGCGCGCGCGCATGCGCGCTGAGGCTGGCCGTGAACCCGGATCCTCCGGTCTCCGCCTCCCAAAGTACTGGGATTACAAGCGTGCGCCACCACGCCCGGCTTTTAGAACCTTTTTAAAGCAACCATATTCCCACTATCTTGAAACCAAATTCCTTAACATGGAAATATGTTGCCACTCCCCTTTTAGTATAGGATTTTGTTCTTGTTGTTGCATTGTTTAACTGTTCCTTTATTGTCAGATACTAAGAAATTACTTTTACTGGTTGGCACTCCTTCCTCTTCCCCTAGGTACCACATCTGTGTTGCACCTTTCTCAAAAAAAGTTGGAAATGAGCTGGGCATGGTGGCGCACACTTGTAATCCCAGTACTTGGGAGGCTGAGACCTGAGGAGCTGGGTTAGCGACCAGCCTCAGCTACTTAGTGAGGCCCTCCGCAACTTAGTGAGACCCTGTTTCAAAGTAAATAAAAAATAGGAAAAAAAAGTTGGAAATGCATCACTTTCTTGAGGTTAGATAACGGACTTGTGAGAACCCTGGGCCTGCCCCTCCTGGCAACCCTCACTTCATTCCTTTTTCAATGGGAATAGAGAGAGGGACAGTGGGTTAGGTGTTTTACTTAATCCCAGCCACTGAAGCTGGTGCAGTATAGTCTCATTTGCCTAGGACCCACAGGAAGGGAATGACAGAACTAAGAGCTGGGCACAGTGGTGCACACCTGTAATTCCAGTACTTAGAAGGCTGAGACAGGAGGACCGCAGGTTTGAGGCTAGCCTCAGCAACTTAGCAAGACTGTTTCAAAATAAAAAATAAAGCCGGGCGTGGTGGCGCATGCTTGTAATCCCAGTACTTGGGAGGCTGAGACAGGAGGATCCGGGTTTGCGGCCAGCCTCAGCTACTTAGTGAGGCCCTCTGCAACTCAGTGAGACCCTGTTTCAAAATAAATAAAAAATAGGGCTGGGGGTGTAGCTCAGAGGTAGAATGCCCCTGGGTTCAATCCCTAATACCAAAAGAAAGAAAGAAAGAACCAAGGATTTCAACCCAGGCCTGACTGACATCGTACTCCCAGCTGTCCCTCTGGAAGCACTGCTCAATGGCAGAGAAGCCAGTCGAGATGCACCTGTCAGTTACACCTTCACCTCGGTCTTGGGTCCTACTGGTCCTTCCCTTTTGGGGCTGGCACCCACCTCTGGAATCTTCGTCTCCATCACTGCTCTCCTCCTCTGGATACTCGTTTCGCCAATTGTTCTCACTGTTTTCATCATCATCATCATCATCATAAATGTCTTCTGGTTGTTGATCATCATTCACCTGCATATCTCAAAACAAACATGAGTCTTGGGTCAAAACCTCTAAGGTTATGCTTTTTGGGGGAAGCTATTAGTATACCAGCTTGGAGAGATTCAGGTAAAGGTGCTACGTGGAACAGGCAGACTAGGAGTTAATTTAACTCTGCTGCACAGGAGGAATGTGGTAATGTGAGGCTGGGAGGGCGCGACAGTAACCCTCCTCCACTCACGAGTTCAGCTCTATAGCACATTCCAACCCCACCAGAAGGGAATGCAGGGTAGAGAGGAGCAACAGTTCTGAACACATAACAGCAATCTTCAAATTCCTCAAGAGCAGCCAGGTGGGAGAGGGATTATATGGATTGTGGATGATGCCAAATCTCACAACTAAAACCCAAGTGTAGGGACGCAGGAAGGCAGGAGTAGGGGCATGCAAGGTCCCAGGTAGGTGCCTAACTGGAACTATGGTTCCAGTGCAGGTGCAGGGGAAGGTGCTTCTCTTACAGCAAGAGTATGAGAGGTGCCACCTTCGCTTTTCTCATTAATCACATTAGAATTTAATGGTGTTAGGATGTTAGCTTTCATCATCCAAGGTTTTCTTCTCTTTTAAGGTACAATAATTAAAGTTTTTGTTCTCATTCATGTTAAGAATGTCTGGTTTTAATTGTCTTTATTTTATTATAAACCCCTACACATATTTACCCCGAGAGTAGGAAGCTATAAACAGGTAGCTGATGTTATGCTATAGATGATGTTGCAACTTTTTTTTTTTGGTGGCACTGTGGATTGAACCCATGGGCATTCTACCTCTGAGCTATACCCCCAGCCCTATTTTATTTTTATTTTGAAACAGGTCTTGCTAGGTTGATGAGAGTCTCACTATTTGCTGAGGCTGTCCTCGAACCTGCAATCCTCCTGTTTCAGTCTCCCAAGAACTGGGATTACAAGTGTAGGCCACCACATCTGGCATGTTGCAACTTTGTAAAAGATTCATCACAAACAAAAATTATCCATGTAGAGAGTTCCAAAATTCCCTACCCTAAGAGGTTTCTTTTTTTTTTTTTGCGCAACCGGGGATTGAACCCAGGGGCGTTCTACCTCCGAGCTACACCCCCGGCCCTATTTTTTATCCTTTGTTTTGAAACTGGGTCTCATGAAGTTGTGGAGGGCCTCACTAAATAGCTGAGGCTGGCTGCGAACCTGGATCCTCCGGTCTCTGCCTCCCAAGTACTGGGATTACAAGCGTGCGCCACCACGCCTGGCTCCCTAAGAGGTTTCTAAGAGGCATTTAGAATAAAATTTTCCTGCTGGGTATAGTAGTGCATGCCTATAATCCCAGCTACTCTGGAGGCTGAGGCAGGAAGATTGCAAATTTGAGGCCAATCTGGGCAAGTCAGCAAGAACCTGTTTCAAAATAAAATGGAAAGCCAGATGTGGTGGTGCACGCTCGTAATCCCAGTACTTGGGAGGCTGAGACAGGAGGACTGCAGGTTCGCCGCCAGCCTCAGCTACTTAGTAAGGCCCTCCACAACTTAGTGAGACCTTGTTTCAAAATAAAGAATAAAAAATACATCTGAGGATGTAGCTCGGAGGTAGAATGCCCCTGGGTTCAATCCCAGTACCGCAAAAAAGAAAAAAAAGAAAAGGGCTGGGGATGGCTCAGTGGTAGAGTGCTTGCCTAGCATGTGCTAGGTTCTTGGTTTAATCCCCAGTTTCCACCACCCCCCAAAATAGAATAATCTTTTAATTAAGAACAAGAACTGAGAACAAAGTTGATCAGGAGTGGAGCCCAGGGAAGCAAAGCACCCTGACTAGAGCTTAGGCTGCCCATGCCTCCTCTCCTCATGGACCCCCTTACCAGCTCCCACTCCTGGCTGTAGGGCTGCACAGAGAGGATATTCTCAATCCATCCTGGAGTGGCCATCTCCAAGTAGTAAATGTCATACACATAGTCGTCATGCTTTTGTTCCTCCTGGTCCTTGACTCCTGGTCCACCCTCAGATACAGTGAGCCGTTCACGGATCAACTCTACAGAATTGCAAAGGATCACATCTGGGTCAGATGCCTGTAAAGAAAACAGATGACTCATTCATGAACCAAAACATGATGTTCTAAGAGGAACTCAAGAGTTACCTATATTCCCATGGACTGCCCTTTTTTTTTTTTTTTGTGGTACGGGGATCTACCACTAACCCTAACCTTCCCCCATTTTTTGCATAGTAATGGGGATTGAGCCCGGGAGTGTTCTACCACTGAGCTACATCCCCCTCCCGCTTTTTTGTTGCCCTATATTTTATTTTTTATTTTGAAACAGGGTCTTGCTAAAGCCAAATTGCCGAGGCTGGCCTCGAATCTGTGATCCTCCTGTTTCAGCCTCCCAAGTACTGGGATTACAGGCCTGTGCCACCAGGCCCGGCCCCAGCCTTTATTTATTTATTTATTTATTTATTTATTTATTTATTTTTGTGGTACTGGGGATTGAACCCAGGGGCATTCTACCTCCGAGCTACATCCCCAGATGTATTTTTTATTCTTTATTTTGAAACAAGGTCTCACTAAGTTGCGGAGGGCCTCAGTAAGTAGCTGAGGCTGGCTGTGAACCCGGATCCTCTGGTCTTGGCCTTCCAAGTACTGGGATTACAAGCGTGTGCCACCACGCCCAGCTCCATTTTTATTTTGAAACAGGGTCTCACTAAATTGCCCAGACTGGCCTTGAACTTGAGATTCTCCTGTCTCAGCCAATCAAGTACTGGGATTACAGGCATGCACCATAGCACCTGACACCCACCAGCTCTTTTTTCTTTTTTTCAGAACTGAGGATTGAACCCAGGGGTGTTCTACCTCCGAGCTATACCCCCAGTCCTATTTTTTATTCTTTATTTTGAAACAGGGTCTCACTAGGTTGCAGAGGGCCTCACTAAGTAGCTAAGGCTGGCCGTGAACCCAGATCCTCCAGTCTCAGCCTCCCAAGTACTGGGATTACAAGAGTGTGCCACCATGCCCAGCCCCCAGCCCTTTTTATTCTGAGAAAGGGTCTCCCTAAATCATCATGTGCTAGCCTCAAATCTGCCACACTCCTGCCTCAGCCTCCCAAGTACTAGGGATTAAAGCCATGCACCACTGTGTGCATGGAGTACTTAATTAGCCACAAAATTAAAGAAATCAAGCTGGGCATGGTAGTGCACATCTGTAATCCCAATACTTGGGCTGGAGGGGGGGTAGCTCAGAGGTAGAATGCCCCTGGGTTCAATCTCCAGTAACACACACAAAAAAAACAACCAACCAACCAACCAAAAACCTGAGTCTACAGGTCTTCTCTGAGCTATTTTGGTATGATGTTCTCCCCTTGGGGATTCATAAGTCCACAGTAGCACCTCTATGGCTGATCCTGAAATGGGTTGGGATTTTGTGGGGCCTTCTATACAGGCCTACGGGTGATTCCTAGTGACCATTACCGCTGTTCATCATTTTGGTTTGCCCTACACTGACAGCTGCTTTTTTTTTTTTGCGGTACCAGGGATTGAACGCAGGGGCGTTCTACCTCCGCGCTACACCCCCGGCCCTATTTTTTTTATGCTTTATTTTTGAAACCGGGTCTCACGAAGTTGTGGAGGGTCTCACTAGGTAGAAAAAGAGAGAGAGAGAGAGAGAGAGAGAGAGAGAGAGAGAGGGGGAGAGGGAGAGAGAGAGAGAGAGAGAGAGAGAGAGGGAGAGGGAGAGAGAGAGAGAGGAGAGAGAGAGAGATAGATTGATCCATCGATCGATCGATCACGCGTGCGCGCGCGCTGAGGTTGGCCGCGAACCCGGATCCTCCGGTCTCCGCCTTCCAAAGTACTGGAACTACAAGCATGCGCCACCCCCGGCCTGACATCTGCTTTTAATCACAAATTGAACTTGCATATAATCTTTCTGCTAGGAAAGAATAGCTTGAAACAAAATGTATCAGAATAGAACTGGTTCAGATAAGATGTGCTCTAGTGCTTATAGGATGTCTTATCCAGGGCCCTGGTAGCACAGGTTAGTATGGAAACCAGAGGGACATGCTACAAGTGGCCCCTCTCAACAGGTTCATCACAGAAGGCTACGCAGCTCAAACCAGATGCCACAGAGGAAAGTGGAGAGCGTCCCATGGTCAAAGCGTACATGAGGAGACTGATGCTGTCACTTATGGGCTGAGAGAAAATCTCTCTTCCTCCAAAGTTTCATCAGAACTAGAGATGCAAGTTGTTGTACAGGCTCTTGAGCAACTCAAAGCTCTTTTTTTTTTAAGTTGCTGAGGCTGGCCTTGAACCTGTGAGCTTCCTGTCTCAGTTTTCCTAAATACTGAGATTACAGGTATGTGCCACCATGCCCCGCTTTTTTTTTTTCCTTTTTTGGTACTGGGGATTGAACCCAGGGGCATTCTACCTCTCAGCTACACCCCTAGCCCTTTTTTTTATTTTTTATTTTGAAACAGTGTCTTGCTAAGTTGCTGAGGTTGGCCTTGAATCTGATTCTCTTGTCGCAGCATCCCAAGAACTGGGATTATAGGCAGTGTGCCACCATGCTTCGGCTTTAAATCTCTTTTTGTGGTACTAGGGTTGGAATCCAGAGGCATTCTACCTTCAGGCTACATCCCAGCCCATTTTTTGGTTGGAAACAGGGTCTCTCTAGGTTGATGAGTCTTACTACTTGCTAAGGCTGTCTTTGAACCTGTGATCCTCCTGTCTCAGCCTCCCATGTACTGGGATTACAGGCATGCACCACAATGCCGGGCTTTTCAAATCTCTATGAGGAAAAGTTCTGGCTCATAGGTCCCTACCTCCAATCTAGTAAATTATGCAGCACTAAATATTTGGGTTTTTTTTTTTTTGGACTGGAGGTTGAACCCAGGGGTATTCTACCTCAAAGCTACGCCTCCAGCCCTATTTTATTTCTAAACAGGGTTTTGCCAAGTTGCTGATACTGGCCTCGAACCTGCGATCCTCCTGTCTCAGCCTCCCAAGTACTGGGTTTACAGGTGTGAGCCACCACACCCAGCTAAGATTTAATTTCATAAGTTTTTATATGTACTTTGCTCTAGTGATTTCCCCTATCTTAGAGGGAAAGGCAATATCTTTACAATTACTCCCCACCTCCAATTCCTTACTTCCCTCTTCTATCTCACTGGATTCTAGGCATTCAGCCTTGCAAACACCAAATTTGGCTTTAGGGCCTTTGCACTTAGAGGCCCTCTGCCTGGAGAGCCTTTCTCGAAAGTATCACCAGTGCCCTGACATTCACCTTCAAGTCTTCACTCTAATGTGTTTTTTAAAAATTTTATTTATTTATTTATGGTACTGGGGATTGAACCCAGGGGCATTCTACCTCGGAGCTACACCCTCAGCCCTATTTTTTATTATTTATTTTGAAACAGGGTCTCACTAAGTTGCGGAGGCCTCACTAAGTAGCTGAGGCTGGCCGCGAACCCAGATCCTCCAGTCTCAGCCTCCCAAGTACTGGGATTACAAGCGTGGGCCACCACGCCCGGCTTATACTTTATTTTGAAACAGGGTCTCACTAAGCTGCGGAGGGCTTCACCAAGTAGCTGAGGCTGGCCTCGAACCCGGATCCTCCCAAGTACTAGGATTACAAGTGTGCGCCACCACGCCCAGCTCTAATGTCTTTTTTTTAAAGTGTGACATTCACAGAAATGGCACCACTCTTTTCCCTCCTTACAGCCTTTACCATCACCCGACACTGAATTTACTTGTCTAATGTTTATCACCTCTAGCTGCATGTTAGGCCCTCACTGTTGTATCCAAAGAGTTGTAGGCGCCCAGTAGATACATATCGATTGAAAATCAAATCGGTAAAAGTAGGCCCTCACGCCGTATGCATCATCCATCCCTAAGGTTAAACTGTATGCTGCCTCTTGGCAGTCTGCTGCCTTCGGACAAGACTCCTCCTGGAACTATCGTCCAAGGGATGCTTAGAACCCACCTCGGGCGCATACTCACTTTGCAGGAGTCCGTGGTGGCGACCTCTGGATCGCCCTCCTCATGGACCAGGTCCAACAGCTGAAAGCCTGCGTCCCCGGCAGCTTCTGGATTCTCTGGCGCGGTCTCGGCCTCCAAGCTGCTCGAGGCCCTTGAGGTTCGGCGGCTGGAGACCACCCGGTAGCGGCCCTCTTTCCGGACCTCGCGAGCCGAGGCGCGGAGATCGCGGCGGATACGCTGCTGGCTGCCCTGGGACGGGCTTAGGGCAGCCCGCACGAGAGGCTGGACTGGCTCCTCCTGGGAGGCAGCAGTAGAGAAGAGGGGGTGGTGTCAGCATTCGTTTGTAAGGGGGTTAGGAATCCAGTACATCTCAGCAGCGCTCTAAGACCCCCCTCCACACAGATTCCATCGCCGCCCAATACCTGGGAGCGCACGGTGGCCACCAACTGGAAGACATTATTCTCCGCCGCTCTCTCCAGACCCTCGGGAGACTTTAGGGCAGCCGACTCGACCTCGCTGCTCCGGAGGCGTTTACAGGCCAGCACGAGAGCCTCAGCAGGCTCCGCGCTACGCTTCCGCTTCACCCGGAGCACTGCCGTCCTGCCGGCCTCCATAGCAGCTTGTCGCGAAGCACTGTGGGAAGGCGCGGGGTGCGACGGGAGCGCTCTCTAGTTCCGCTCCACGCACCGCGGAGCCCGGAAGTCCCGCCCCACACGCTGGCCGTGGCAAGATGGCGGCGGCGGCAGAGGCAAGCGGAGTGCTTCCCGCGGCCGGTGAGGCGCTGGGCGGGCTGGAAAGGTGGGGTCGAGGTTGGAGACCTGAGTGCTGCCAGCGTCCTGTCCTCAGCCCTAGGGCTAAGGCGGGACACCTGGCGTGGGTGTACTCGGACGCCGGGGTTTGCGTCTCTTCAGGACCTTGACAGTCCGCGTGGGGCGACTCGGAGCGCCCTGTCCGGCAGTAGAGCGGGGTTCCCGGCCAGCTCCGGCTTTGCAGTGCAGCTCTTGATTGCCCCCGCTGGGCCCGTGCGGAGCACAGCGCGGGGCCTGATTTACAGCACTCGTGCCTGGTGCCTCCCTGCAGCCACAGAGACCTGGACCGCAGTTGTACGCAGTTCCACGCAATTCCAGCCTTCGCACCCCGAACTGGGTCACTGTTCTGATTCAGAAACTGATGGCTCGCCTGTCCTTGTCACTGTTCTGAGTAGTTGGAGACCAGTGTATTCCCTACACATTAGCCTGTAGCGGTCCTGTGAAAGTGCACCCAATGTCGACATGCTTCAGTTTAAAAACCCTTGGGTGAGCCGGGCGTGGGATTACATGCTTGTAATCCCAGTACTTGGGAGGCTGGGACAGGAGGTCTTAGTGAGACCCTGTTTCAAAATAAAGAATTAAGAAATAGGGGCCGGGCGTGGTGGCGCACGCTTGTAATCCCAGTACTTTGGGAGGCGGAGACCGGAGGATCCGGGTTCGCGGCCAGCCTCAGCTCTCTCTCTCTCTCTCTACTTAGTGAGGCCCTCCGCAACTTCGTGAGACCCGGTTTCAAGATAAAGTATAAAAAATAGGGCCGGGGGCGTAGCGCGGAGGTAGAACGCCCCTGGGTTCAATCCCCGGTGCCGCAAAAAGAAAAAAAAAAAAAAGAAAAAAGAAAAAATAGGGCTGGGGGTGTAGCTCTGAGGTAATGCCCCTGGGTTCAATCCCGAGTACCGCAAAAAACAAAAACAAAACCCTTCGGTGGCTTCCACTGCACTTAGGACAAAATCCCATTGCCTTTCCGAAGGAAAAAAAAAGGCCTAAATTGCAGAAGCCTACCCTAATCTGTCATTTCTTCTGCTCTCAGCACTTTAGTCGTTCAGACATTTGCCACATTTTGCTTATGTATCTTGTTCTTTCTACCTTAGGGCCCCTTTCTTGGAAAAATTAGGGTAAGGATTCCTAACATTTAAAAATTACTCTTTTCAACTTTTAGCTTGACTCGGCTTGAAGGTTTCAACTTAAATGCTGTCTTCCTCAGTTTTCCCGTAACTGGCTTATTCTCATTTTTTTTTTTTTTTTGCGGTACCGGGGATTGAACGTAGGGGCGTTCTACCTCCGCGCTACGCCCCCGGCCCTATTTTTTTATGCTTTAT
>PVJS01045858.1:0-16053 GCA_004027185.1 Glis glis | reverse complement strand
AGGGGAAGGGTAAGAAAGTAGTGAATCCATGGAATTACTGTCATAAACAATGTGTATATGTGAGATTATACCAACATCATTCTCAGTGCTACATGTGGGGGGGAGGCGGGGGGGGAAGCGGGGGGAGGGACACCAAGAGCTGTGTGCATGTATGTTAACACCAAACTGATACTCATTGTGAAGTGAGACTACAATGCACAAATAAAAAAAAAATAAAAAAAAAAAAAAAAAGAAATTTCTGTGCAAAATGACATATGATTAAATGAATTAAAAGCGCCACTTTAAGGTGTAACTTTAAAACAGATGTGAATATTTATTCATCTTCATATAAAATTGAGATCATCTAGTATCTCAGCAAGGCCTCTATTCTGTAGATAGGCAAAGATGAATGGATTAGAAGATTACAAATGAATTCCTGTCTGGGATATCCAATACATATAAAAGATACTGTCTGAAATTTTTAGCTATTAAGGGTTTTTAAAATATCCTCAAAGGCATTTCTAGTCTTCATTAATGTACTATATTCCCAAGGTCTCTACATTTTTAAGATACTTTTACTGGTGCATTGGAATTATATATCATAACGAAGTATAGTGTGATAGGAATATACAGGCACACAACACTTTAGTGTTGCACTTGCATGACATGGCATTGGATAGAGTCTTAGAGATTTTTTAGTCTAAGCATCAGGATTGTTTTCCAATGGAAAAATAATACCAGTTTACCACTCCTTGGTATTTCCTTGACATTTTTCCCCCCAAAATTAAAATTAGAATACTATAGCAATACATGTATACCCATTTTTATAGCACCACAATTCACAATAGCCAAATTATGGAAGCAATCCAAGTAGCCATCAACACCTGAAAGGATAAAGAAAATGGGGTATATAAGCACAATGGAATTCTACTCAGCCATAAATAAAAATGAAATTGTGTCATTTGCAGGAAAATAGATGGAACTAGAGAATACACCAAGTGATTTCAGCCAGTCTCACAAAGTCAGTGGTCACATGTTTGTTTTTTTTTTTTCATATGTGGAAGCTTGAGAGAAAACAGGAAACAAAAAGGGCTTTGGATAAATATGGAGAAATACCAGTGGAATTGTGGAAAGGGTTTGGAGGAGGGAGGAAGAAAGGGGGGGAAAAGGAAGACTTAGGAATGAAACAGGTAAAATAATGCTTTGGCAATGTATACAGGTATTACTACCATTTTCACTAGCATGTGCAAGGAGGAAGAAGGGGGTAATGGGGTGAAGTGCAGAGGCAAGTACAACAAGAGTTGTGTTCATGTATGTTCGTATCACATTGCACCTCACTATGATGGACAATAATTGCAATGCACTAATAAAAGTTTAAAAAAAGAAACTTAAACAAGTAAAATAAAAATCAGACATTGACGATATAAAACTTGTTCCATATTATATAGATAATTTTAGCCAGGGTCACATGTATTATAAGTATATTTTAGAGCATTTTTTATTTACTAAGCACTTTCATAGTATTGAATTTGAGCTTTCCATCAATTCTGTTCAATATTTAGGTATAATCATTTTAAAGAAACTTGTATCAAGAATTTTTTTGTTGTTTGGAGTTTAAATAACTTGGAATAAGTCATTCCACATATAAAAGTGCTAAGACTTGTACCCAGGTCTTCTAGTGCCAAGTCCCGTTCTTTAACATGCAGCCTAGTGTCTTGAAATAAAAAGTAAATTTAGCTATTTGTTAGACATATATAGGCTCATGTCCAAAAATGACAATGAAAAAGATTAAGAATGTATAAATTGCACAGGAGATTTAAGTCATAACTTCCTCTTGGGTTTAAATCAGATAAACTCTATAAATTACTGTGATAATAAGTAAAGAATAGCAAATATTTCAAATAAATAATTCCCTATCCATTCCTTTTTCCACTACACAGATTGTCTCTCTGTTGTTTCCTTGCCTTAGGAAAAAAAAGTGATGAGTAGGACTTGAGAATTGATGACTTAATGAGAAAATGTAATTAAGCATATAGTAAAACACCATAGTTTAGGGGGGCATATTAGAATTTTATCATAGAAGAATAAATTCCTTGTATAATACAGAGGTTTGAAACAATTGTTGTCAAGGGTTGAGCTTCATCCCATCAATGCTGGCAAAGAAGTCTTTTAATGTGCAAGGTAGTTTATTTGCCTAAGAACTCCAGTGCTAGAAGAATCATCAATGTTAAATTAGTATTGTTCAAATACTGATGCATGAAGAAGTAGAAACTCAGTAATGTGGCAAGACCTAAAATAACTTTAGAAGTCCTGAGCTAATCAGAGAAGATTCCAGTATGTGACTCTACAGAGAAAGTAACACCACTTATTCTACATGAGGATATGAATAAGACAATACCCCCCAAGTCCTAATTATTCAAAAGAATGAGAGTTGTTAATATGGCAATAAATATTTAGAATGATGGAAAACAGTATGTTTGAATATTGGATGTTTATTATATGAAAACATTAAAATATTTTCTGGATATAATATATTTTAATACAATCAAGATCTAAAGAATTATATGTGCCAGGCATGGTGACACATGCATGTAATCACAGTACTTGAGAGACCGAGACAGGAGAATCTCAGGTTCAAGACCAACCTCAGCAATTTAGTGAGACTCTTAGGAACTCAGCAAGACCCTGTTTCAAAGCAAAAAATAAAATGTCTGGAGGTATTGCTCAGAGTTAGGATGCCCCTGGTCCACCAGTACCACACAAACAAGTATGTATAAATATTACATGTATGTATGTAATAATGTTATTAATGAATATATGTATCAATAAATACTAGGTCATTGTTTCCCCAATAGGAAAATTGATCTTGAAATCATCAAAATAGCAAAAGAGTTAAGATATTATGGTAGAATATTACCTCATCATTAAAATCATTTTTATAATAATGACAATTATAGAGAGAGCATGATTTATAAGTAATTATAGGTAAATAAAGCATCATAAACATACTGTTTGATCTAAAATATATTTATATCTGAAAATACAAAATACATGCATATACTTATATAAATGTATAAACATATGTGTGATATGAATGCATATATGCGCATTATTGGGAAGAAATACACAAAAATGTTAATAACGATCACTGGTGGATATTTGTCTCAGTCAACTCTCACCACTGTAATCCCAAATTATTGACCCCATAATTTAAAGGAAGAAATATTTATTTTCTCACAGTCTCTTGGAGATTTCAGGTTCAGTCCATATGAGGTTGGGTCTGTGGAGGTCAGGGCATTTCAGCTGGAAACAGAGAAAGGGAGAACAAAGACTCTGCTCTTACACCATGGAGAGAGAGAGCCAGCAATCAAAGAGATTCAAAAACAAAGGCCACATCCTCAGGGACCCACCTTCTCCAGCCACACCCCACCTGCCTAGGTTACTGCCCAGTAAATCCATTACAATGGATTTACACACTGATGATATTACAAACCTTGTGACTTAATTATATCAACCATGAATATTAATACATGAGCTCTTCAGGGGTCATTCTATATCTAACTATAACATTTTTCCTCTGGCCCCTGAAGAGCACATGCCCATTTCAGAATACAAAATGCATTTAGTCCATCTCCAAGAGTCCCCATAGTCTCAACAGTTCCATCATCACTCAAAAGTCCCAAAATCTCTGAGATTCAAGGTAAACTCTTCACTGTGAGTTCCTGTAAAAGAAAAGAAAAAGAAAAAGAAAGTTACATTCATCCAATGTAAAATGGCACAGAGTAAACATTTGCATTCCAAAAGGGAGGAACAGGGCCATAGAATGAAGGAAGGGGACCAAAATAGTATCAAACTCCAGCAGGGCAAGCATTTGATCCTGCAGTTCCACTTCTGCCTTCACAGCACATGGTGACGAGATTCAATCTCCACAGAGCCTTGGCAGCTCTGCCCCTGTGGCCTGGTTGATTGCATCAGGCAGCATACTTGCTCTTCCTGGCTCCAGGATTATAGCTTGTGGCCTTTTCTTGCAGTCATTCCACATTTCCGGCATTTCTCAATCATGGGATTTTTTTTTTCAACTTTGGTTTCACTCTCACAACTTCACAAATTGCCCAGTTGGGGCCTGCTTGCAGGGATTCTGACCATGCCACATGTTGCCTGGCTTCCCAGGCCTTCCTGTGAAATCTCCATGATCCCTTTTTTCCAGCCATGCCAGCATTACGTGAACACCAAGATTGACCAGCAGCAGGAAAAGTAGTCATGCCTTTTTCAATCATTGCTGCTGGGTCCTTTACAATCACAGTTGTTGCTGGGCCTGCCTCAGTGATGACCATGGAGGGGTTTGTCTTAATCTTTGCCACTGTTGGGCCTGTCTCAGTTCTGGCTGCTGCTGGGAAAGTGTCAATCCTGGCCACCACCATCAGGCCCTGTTCAATCATAGCCATCACCCGTGAACCTTTGTTTCTGTGGTTCTGCACTTGGGCTTTAACTGCCCTGACCACATTCCTTTCTTTGTTCCTAAGCAAAACATTTGACCTCCCTTCAGCTATTTTATGTTTTTTCACAATATCATTTCTCTGGACCCAAGCTTTATACACACCTTTCTGACCAACCTGCAAATTTCAGGATACAGGCAAAATGCTGTTAAATTATTTTCCAAAATGTAACACATGTGGCCTCCACTTTGTTTTCTTATGGAGTCCTCTTTGCCCCCTAAAATCTCCTGAGCACAGTCTCTATGGTGATACCAGTTTCTGTCACAGTCAAACATTATCACTGCTATAATAAAAAACAATTGAACCCACAACTTAGAGGAAAGAAGATTTATTTGTTTACAGTTTCTTAGATATTTCAGGTTCAGTCCACGTGAGGCTGGGATCTGTGGCGCTCCAGGCATGGCGGTGGGAGCAGAAAGAGGGAGAACAAGGGCTCTGCTCTCACATCACAGAGGCCAGAAGAAGAGAGAGCCAGCAAGCAAGGGTATTCAAAGACAAAAGGACAGTCTCTAAGGCCATACCCCCAGGGACTCACTTTCTCTAGCCACACCCCACCTGCCTAGGTTACTGCCCAGTAAATCTATTACAATGGATTTACACACTGATGAGATTACAACCCTTGTGACTTAATTATATCAACCCTGCTCATTAATACATGTGCTCTTCAGGGAACATTCAAATATAACTGTAACAATAGTCATTTGTAAACATTTGACTTTTTTCTCATCAGTCAAATTTTTGGATAAAAAGTTTATTAAAATCCAGAAGCTTATATAAATTTCCAATATTTTAGAGTAATCATGTGCTATTCTTTATTCAGAACTATTCCAATTAGTGAAATGTACAAAAGACAGAACATATGGTATAGTCTACAGATTATTTTATTATACTTAATGGCAAATATTACTTTTGTTTTATTCAATACTATTAAAGAAAATGAGAAAAATAATTATCTGTGATATTTTTGATGTTTTGCTATATATTTTTATTTTGCAAAAGATAGACTATTATATTTTTTAAAAAATGACTAACCTTGGGGGCTAGTAATTATAAACTTTAAGCTAGTAATGAGGAAGTTTTCTTAAACATTATTATGTTATCTAAATAAAATAAATAGCAATTAACTGATCATTAAGAAAAAAACTTCAAAAGTCTAATGTTATCAAACAATCTTAAAATAATAGCTTACTAAAATTTAAAATAAAGAGGCTATGGTGACATACACCTGTAATCCCAGCTACTCTGGAGGCTGAAGTAGGAGGATTGCAAGTTCAAGGCAGCCTGGGAAACTTAGCCAAACTATGTCTTAAAATAAAAAAAATAAAAAGGGCTGGAGATATAACTCAGTGGTAGAATATCCCTGCTTTCAATCCACCCCTGAGTTCAAACCATAATTAAAAAAAATAAAATAATGAATCGCCAAGACCAAAAGATATTCCAATTAACACAACCACAAGTCTCTCGATTATTATAAGATGATTCAGAGAAAGGGAAACCCATTTCTGAGGATGACACTGACAGCACAATTAGAACAGCTTACGCTGATCTTGAGCAAGAACATGATTGGGTCATTAGTGCACGAAGTCTAGGTTGCCATGATGTTAACAGGAATAGAACTTAAATTCAAAGTAACTTGTATACAAATTCATGTATAAAAATACATGGTCCTGGATTATGCATCTTATTTCAGAATGGATTTAGTGCTATATATTATAACATTCTGATACATACTTCAAAAAGTGAACTTTTGATTCCTGTCCTTTATAATCTGTCTACCTATCTTTATCTATCATATATTTTTTATGTATCTAAATTTTATCCACAGGTAGTTTGAAAGGGCTTAACTGATTTGTTTTTCTAATGGTACCCTAGGTTTCTCATTCAAGTTAAAATAGAAATTTCAAGTCATTATTTTGGTTTCCTATGTAGCATGTTTAAGGGTTCAGTGTTATGTTTGTGCACCCAGGTGATAAAATGCAGGCATTGTTTTTTACTTCCAACTATACCTTCATTTCCATTGCTATTATTATTATTATTATTATTCTATGTTTTACTTCTACATAAAAATAAAATGAAGATTAGACTGCTTGAGTTATATCTCCTGGGCACAGAAAATATAAACTATAAAAGGGTTTGTATGTTTTATTGTTTTAAACATAGAGTTGCTTCACACACACAACCCTTAAAACTGCCATTTGTGGACTACGAGCCTAACCATAAACCAGTTACTTTTCTCCTGTTTATCTGCCTTCTCATCTGTGTAATGAAAGAATTTAATTAGATAATTGGTGACTTCCTTTCAATCACCTGAATTTTAAATTTCAATGAAATGAAGATAAAATAGCCATGTATGAGCAAATGTTACTAGTTAGGCATACCTTTAGATTTTCTTTTTTATTTCTTTTATTGGTGCATTGTAGTTATATATTTTGATAAATGCCAGGGTTAGATTTTCTTCTTTTACAGAGTGAATAATTTCTCAATCAGTAACAATGTGACAAACATTTGTATTCTAGGAGTGTGTGATTATGGTGCAAACACCTTAAAAAAACTGCTTGGGTACCTGATATTTTAGTAATAGAATTTTCTATCAGATGCATATCTTCTATATCTATTAATGAGAGCTTAAGGATTTCATCATGTGAGCATTTTAATAAAGTCTTTCAAAAGAAAATAGATTATTGAATTGCTAATATTTTGGATTACCATTTAGCATCAAACTAAGATTTGACTTACATTATGCATAAGTAGCAAGAAAGACCAATTATTATTGGCTAATTCCATCAAATCTAGTTAAGATACATCACTCATAACCAGAGTTCTGGTCCTAACCCCAACTCTAATTAATATTTCCCTTGACTATTTTGTTTTCTGTGTTCATTCTGCTGGATGGAGAAGTGCCAACCTGGAAGTCATCCTCAGCCAGGAAACCCGCGTTGAGTTCAGCCTGCCTCTGGGTTTAGCCTGGTCCTACTTTTTCCTAAAGTGTTATAACTGCCCTGCTGCAGTCTCATCTCACCTCTTTCACTGCCTACCATTTAAAACCAAGTATGCAGTACACTGTTCAGAATTCTGTTAAAAGTAATTAGGGAAGAAATTTTAAAATTCAAATTTAGCACACGTCGACTCAAGAAAGAACACTGGTAGCCAACTTGCTTCATAGTATTTACCTTGCATGCTTCCATCAAATCGATAGGAATAATGTTAATGAACAAAACAAACATAAACAGAAAAAAATTAATCCTATATTATGTATTTTGTTTTTAGCAGTTTGAATATGATAAGTTTTGGTATGGATTTAATCTATTTAACTATCTGATTGCTTGATTAATTGGTTAATTGCTATTTGCCCTATTAAGTATTTTCCAAGATTTCCGACTGACTGCCTTTCACTAATTTGAGAACACTGTTAGTCATTGGTTCTTCAAATATTTCTTCATCTTTGTTTTCTCTTGTCCTTCTGAGAATTTAATTTATACTTAAATTAGATAGCTCGACATTGATCCACTAGTTTAGGTTGTTCTCTTCTTTTGTTCCCTCAGTTGTCTCTTTGGTTTTCGGTGCAGGTACTTTTATTGACAACTTCATGTTCATGATTCTTGCTTAGCTGTGTCAGTCTACTAATAAGTTCATTGGAGGCATTTTGTTTTCCCTGTTACTGAGGTTTTTCTTATTTCTCTCATTTCCATTTGATAGTTATAGTTTCCATACCTCTCCTGAAATTACCCAGTTGATTTTGTATGTGGCCCTTCTTTCCCATGAAATACTTTAACATATAAATAATAGTTATTTTAAATTACCTGTCTGACAATGCCAACATTTATTTCAGATCTGAGTCAGGTGCTGATGATTTCTTTGTCTCTTAGGAATGTATCCTTTGCTTGTCTTTTAATATGTATGAATGCTTTATTGAAAGACAAGCATCTTGTGTAGGGCACTAGAGATTGCAATAAATATATTTTATGCCTTGAAATAGACCTGTCTTTCCTTCAGCTAGGACTTAAGTACAGGGGCTGAGTTAATGTAATTGGGAGTTGGGTTGGGTTTGCAGTTCGATATTGCTATACTTGTTTTCAATACACCCCAGGCATAAATTCCTGAAGTGATTGCTTATGTTTCACATAGAGGCTGATTGAGCAGAGGTCCCCTTACACACTATGCACTCTGCCGTCCACTTTAGGCCTTCCCTTTGTGCTGAGATTCTGAAGAATTTGGCTCATTAATTGTGAAACGGGGGTGTGTCTTCTTTTAGGGTTCTTGTCCAGTGGATTTTGATGAATGAAGTCCAAGGACTAGCAAAAGGTATAAAAATATGAAAGTGGTTTTTTTTTCGCGGTACCGGGGATTGAATCCAGGGGTGTTCTCAGCCCTATTTTTTTATACTTTATTTTGAAACCGGGTCTCATGAAGTTGCGGAGGGCCTCACTAAGTAGAGAGAGTGGAAAGTGTTTTTTTTTTAATTCAGGGAAAGATAGAAGACAAAGCAGCTTCCCCCTCAAACGGGGGTCCTGGAGAGTGACCTCGAAGCCCTTGGGGAGTGGGCTTTTAAACCTTCCTGAGGTTTGCTATCTGTTCTTTTATGATTGGTTAGAATTGGGTTTTGGGGAAACAGTGACTTTTGCACAATTTTGATCATTAACTTGAATTATTATCTGTGGGCTGGTCAGGGCCCTGTTTCCTGGCACCCACCAGTCTCTCACCTTTCTGCTTACCTCCCCCAACCTCACAGAAGGGGAAAGGCAGATGGCCACTTTAATTTTTTCTGTTCCCAAGTCCTCTGCCCTGTCTCACTTGGAAACTGGTTAGTTAGAGAGTATGGGTGGACATCCTCTGTTATTGTAATTAAGCATTACATTGAGCACACACCATGCTCGGCTGTGGTCTGTTAATGTTCCTCCTTTGGTTAAAATTCTTAGCTCTGTAGCATTCTTAATGCTTTTCCAGAGGTTGAGGATTGTTAAATGTGTGTGTGTGTGTGTGTGTGTGTGTGTGTGTGTGTGTGTGTGTGTGCCAGGCATGGTGGTGCATAGTGAGGCCCTCTGAAACTTAGTGAGAGCCTGTTTCAAATAAAGAATAAAATAGGGCTGGGGGTGTAGCTCAGGGGTAGAATGTCCCTGGGTTCCATCCCCAGTGCCACAAAAATATTTTTTTTTTGTTCCTTTCCCTATCTCCAATGGATTTTCAGCATTCTACTAAGGTCAACAGTGTTTGTGTACATTCTCCACATAGATTAAGGGTTTTGATCTGCAAGGTTAATAGTGAAGAAGATTCCAGGGGAGTTGCATGCTCCTCCTGAAGCAGTTGCTCTTCCCAAATGCCCACCTGCACCATGAAGGAGACCTTGTGGGAACTCTTCCAGTCTTTCTCTGCAAGCGGGTAGTGGTTTCATTGGTAAGGAATAGCCTGTAGGAGGTGCAGAACCCCCAGAGCTGAGGAAACCAGAGGCTTCCCCACTCTGGTCACTGAATGCTTGGCGTCTGCCAATTTAGCAACTTCTCTAACAGAATCCAGTTGTGTCTGGACCAAAATGTATAAAGACAAATATAATGTAAACAACAAAATTTAAAAAAAAGGAGGCTTAATTATCCCAGTTGAAAATAAAGCAAGAGACAACCAGAATGGTGGTGCACAGCTATAATCCCAGTACTTAGAAGAGTGAGACAGCCTCAGCAACTATGTGAGACCCTGTTTCAAAATAAAAAGAGCTGGCATCTGACTTGGAGATAGAATGCCCCTGGGTTCAATCCCCAGTAACACACACACACACACATGCACACACACACACACACACATAAAAAAAACAAAAGGCAGGAGACCTTTCCTCTCTTTTGCTTAGAACACTTGCCTCTTTCTTTTGTGTGTGTGTGTTTCTACTGTTCCCTAGTGCCAGGGATCAGAACCCAGGACCTTGCACATGCTAAGTATGCTTTCCAATACACAGAGCTATATTCTCACAATCCCAAACCCCAGCATTTATTTTACAAACTTATAATTATCAGTTATTTCCTTCTTATTCAAATGTATGTAAGGACTTTTTGAAAGCTTAAATAAGCCTCTTTCAAGTTTTAAGGAAAATACACCCTCTGTCTCCCAGTTTTTGTGGGAGGGTGGGACTCTAACTTCTGAGGGTGCCTCTCTCAAGATGCAAAGCTAGCTCTTTTCATAATGCTATGGGAAGTTTATTTTTCCTTTGGATAAAGCTAATTAGCTAACACAGATGGTCACCCCAACTACTAAGTGGATTTAGGATGAACCATGTATGACAAATGGTGCTGTCAAGTCCTCTTACTTGAAAACTAGTTATTGTGCATCTTGAGAACATATATTTAATGGCTTGGCTTTATAGAAGGTTGAGATTTCTCCCTGTCTTTGCAATCTGTCAGCAGATTGCCTTCGACGCGTATCAAATTCTGTTTTAATGCTTATTCAATAATAAATGTGTTTTCTTTCTCTTTTACCTTTGTGGAGTGGTTTTCTGGGTCTGGTGGTGATTTTGTCTTGAACTGATTTCTCCCAACGTGCCCAGGCCTCATGTCTAGTCATTCCCTGCTGGTAATCATCTCTCCTTGACTTTTTGGCCAGGAATTTGCCCTGTTGACCTCAATATTCTGTTAGTAGCAAGAAAAGTCATGGACTGGCAGTCTGTGTAGATTTTCTTGTAATATTAGGAGCATTGTTCTTCATAATCTATACCTCATCTCACACTTAGTGAAAATAGGAAATACTATTCCAGTAGCTTTTTGATTCAAGTAATAGAGGAAGAAAGGAGGAGCAGTTGCAATGCTTCACTAAGAGCAGTTAATCACTAATAGTAGAATAGAGAATCCCACTCTACAAAGGTAAAAGAGAAAGACTAATAATTGTTGCCTTGGGGGAAAAAAATGATATTCTCTATACCCTGAAAATCTGAATTGGTGATACAACAGAAAGGGGGAAGCATAATGGAGGAAGAAAAGAGGAATGGAAGGAAACTGTTTGTCTTAGTTTTGAAAAATAGAGGGTTATTCTTATTTGTACGAGTGATTGAGTTTTATAATAAAGGCCTACATATAAGACAAACAGAAATCTCAAACACCTGGCCAGAGTTAGCACTATATAACCAGGCCTCAAAGAAAAAAATACATTTTAGAGACCTTGGTCTTAGAAGATTGTTAATGATCTAAAGTGACTTTGGGAAGAGGGTTATTTTTTTAGAATCTCAGCATCAGGGATTTACTATCAACCATCATTCCTTGATTTCAGTTCTATTGTTTCCTTTTCTGTAACTACAATCCTAAAACCACATACTCTATTGAGAAAATAGTTTTGTTTCTGCATTGCCTTTTTCTTTCCATATTAAAAAAGGTAAAGATAGTCAGAAGATAGATAGAAATAGATTTGGTTTACTACTGTCCTTGCCTGACATTATTATGATACTATTGTGAACAAAACAACCACCTTTATGTTGTACCACCAATTCAGATTTACAGATATAGAGAATATCATTGGCACTACTAATCACAGCCTGGTTTAGGCATTTTCTTCCTCCAGGCAACATAAAAAGCTATTCTACTATTAGAGATTAATTGCTCTTAGTAAAGCATTGTGGCCAAGAGAAATCTTAAGGAATCAGTTTTTTCCCCCTCATCAAGCAAAAATGTAGCAATTTCTTATAGAGCCAGACTGAGTAGACCAGCTACTGCTAGTGTCTTATAATATGTTCATAAAAATTTTATTTTAGAAACAGTGTGTTTAAGAATACACTTTAATCATCCCCAACTGTCACTACCCAAACAAGAATTAATCCATGCTGTTAACTTCCTCTGCCCATGCACTCAGTTTGATAGGCTTTATTAAGGAAAACTATTATGTCAAATCTTGACGTTCCTGCCTTTGACGCCCACGATGACCCCATGCAGCCATTTTTCTGTTTGCCTAAATCAGTTCTCTCTCTTACAGTATGGGTATTTCAGACTTTTCCAATCTTCTTGATCCTATGCATCTCTTCATTCTGAGAAGATTCCATCTCAGTACACACAGCCCATAGACATAATTAAATGGGAAATTAACCAACATCTTGATACAAAACCTAAATGTTCAGGATCTAGAGTCGTCCTTTCCTTGTCTCTTCTTGTTACAATACAATAGATAATTTCCAATTCTCTATAGTTGTTTACCCTATTTATACGTCACATTCCCTTTCATTATTTGACACTATGATTAATTATCATATTTCACTTATTTTTAAAGTTCAGCTAATCATTGGTTCCTTTCATTTATACAACTTAAATCTCTCCCACTTAGAAAAATCACTTTGACTACATTGCATCTTTAGTGCACTCATAGAAAACTTTCTGATTTAGTTTTTAATTCTCAATGCCCATTCTTTCTTTATGCTGCAATCCTATGTAAAACGGACACTTTCCAGTCAAATACATTAGTATCATCAAGATCACTTTTGTTTCATTTTCACTGAATACCATGCACACTTCTCTGCTGCTATGTTATTTAGATTCTCTGATTTGTTAGATACTATTGGACAATTTTTTTGTTTTCGAACATGGCTTACCTTTCAATTTCTGGATACCACATTGAAGTCTTCTTAAACTTTTCTTTCTATCCCTGTTTTCTTTCTATGGTTACTCCAAGAATTTGTTCTAGAATTTAATCTTTCATGAATAAAAATCAGGTTTCATGGAAAATCTCACTTACAACTTTTTATTTATTAACCCACTGTATCCTAATTGACTTTCAAATTAATATTCCATTCTGGATTTTTTTTAATTTAGGATTCATGCAATTTCCTATCAGCTCTTTTTAGACATCCTACAGGCTGCTACTACTGTCTTCATACCCCAGCTTTTCATGTTTCTCCTAATTCTCCCTCTATTTTCCAAAGACAAAATAATACTTTTACATTTATTTCTTTTTCAGATAAAAATATAAGCATCATCTTACCCTTCTTCATATTCATTCCCTTTCCTCTAGAAAGCCACCAGCTCCAAGAAAATCTTATCTTCCCCTAGTTATGTGGAAATACATCCAACCTGGTTTCTAGCAGTCAATATTGCTCACATTGCTACCTGCAATCACAATCAAAGTCAGTAGTTAAAATCCTTATCCTCTAATAAGAATTTTCCAACACCAATAGTAAAAACTAAAAAAAAAAAAAAACTTAAACCACACGAAGTCCCTTATCATCAGGTCTATCCTCTTTCCAAATTATTTTATAGTATGATTCTTCTGTCCTTGTTCTCTACCACTGCAAATAACAGTCATCCTCAGTCATTCTCTATATCTCATTCTGGCCTATTTTGTGATCTCTTTATCTGGAAACTCTTCACAAGGCTCTCTGCATTGTAATAAGTAAAATCATACTCATCTTACAGAATCATCCTATTCTTATTATAACTGCTTGTGTATTTTCCAGTGCCCTTACAAAAATAAATGTATTGGGGGAGTGAATATATTTTGTTAATTATTCTATCCATAAAGCTTATCATACTTAGAACTACTTGCTGAATGGACAAACTGCTATTATTATAGGAACAAAAGTATAAAAGAAGGGTAAGTATGATGTCTGATTTTTTTTCTTTTTTTTTTTTGCGGTACCGGGGATTGAACCCAGGGGCATTCTACCTCCGCGATACATCCCTGGCCCTAATTTTTTATACTTTATTTTGAAACTGGGTCTCACGAAGTTGCGGAGGGCCTCACTAGGTAGAGAGAGAGAGAGAGGGAGAGAGAGAGAGAGAGAGAGAGCTGAGGCTGGCCGTGAACCCGGATCCTCCGGTCTCCGCCTCCCAAAGTACTGGGATTATAAGCGTGCGCCACCACGCCCAGCCAGGGTAAGTATGATTTTAACACACAAACATGTAAGTTGTATACATTTCATCTACTTGTTTCATAGATTTTTACAGCTAAAGCACATTATTATCTTTTCGTAAAAATATCCCGTGTAAGTTAAATTATCCCTTATATAGCCTATCAGAAGAAATTAAATTTCTCAGGAAATTTTTAGAAATATTTTATTTAGCTATTTCATTTTAATATTTCAAATAATATATAAGAAGCATCTACTGTTGATTAAATAAATAATTTTTCTCTTCCATATCTTTTATTTCAATATTTTAATATTTTTTAAAATTTCTATGCTTCTAATAAATAAGCTAAATATTATTGATGCTTTGAGAAGATGTATAGCTTGTTACGTAGAGAAGATTGTTCAAAGTATTACATTAATGAGGTAAATGTGTTGAAGTGATCTGAATTTGGTAACATTTTCCTATTTAATCTCTTATAATGATTTAATATTTAAAAAACTGCATATGTACAAGTAGAAAATATTTTAAGAATGCTTTTTATTGTATGAAAGAGATTAATTTTCTTTACATTCTTCCTTCAAGATCAACTTTATTTCATGGAACTTTCAGAGGGCAGTTTATCTTTGAGAGTTTTAAAAAGGTGCCTGAGGGAAAGAAAGATACCCTTGCTCTAAAATTAGATTTGCTTTTACAGGTAAGTTGGATTTTTAGTTTGTTTTTTTCAGAGATGTTTATTTGTAGTAAACTCATATGTTCATTTTATATATCTTGCTCTTGAGATTATATGCTTTGAATTACAAATATCTTCCATTGGGACAAATTAAGAAATAAAACTTAGACTTGTCTGTCCCGATAAAATTTGTTTTGCTGTAGTTTGGCTAACACAGAAGACTTCTCTCACCTGAGTCTGTTACCTCTTATTCTTCTACTTACAATACAAAAATTAATCCTCAAGAAAAGTGTTGGTACAAAAAAAATCTCTATGAAATGCAATCAATTCCATATTATGTTGCAGATGCAGTTCAAAACTTATAAATTATATGATCCACCTTATATTTATGTTCCATTTACTCCTATCAGATTTCATTAGAAGTGTCTTATGTTCATAAGACATTGACAATCTACCCTTGTGTAGTTAACACACACATAATAGTATACTATAAGGTCAAATTTTATATCTAATGATAGTTACTTAATTCAGTTTTCTCTAAGAGATATTTTCATTGAAAAAACATCTTTAAATTTTATGGTATAGATAGATGCATAATGACAAATTTTATCTGCAATGCAGTGTCATTAAAATAGCCTCAACTTTCTAGTGTTTTCAAATGCTTAATAAATCTGTGGCTCCACATAATGCACTTTAGATGAAGGTAGTCTGCATGGCTACCTGGCATTTCTGGGGCTTTGCTCTTTTACATTTAACTAACAGAAAAGCATGTGGGAGCCAGGCGTGGTGGCGCACGCACGCTTGTAATCCCAGTACTTGGAGGCTGAGACCAGAGGATCCTGGTTTGCGGCCAGCCTCAGCTACTTAGTGAGGCCCTCCGCAACTTCGTGAGACCCGGTTTCAAAATAAAGGATAAAAAATAGGGCCGGGGGTGTGGCTCAGAGGTAGAATGCCCCTGGGTTCAATCCCCGGTACCGCAAAAAAAAAAAGAAAAAAGAAAAGCATGTGGGACTTAGGGTTTTTGGGTTATTGTACTAACCAAGAATGTTAAAATATAAATTGAAATTTGCTGAATGTTTAACTTTTTTTTTTTTTTTTTTTTTTT
>PVJS01045857.1:0-16049 GCA_004027185.1 Glis glis | reverse complement strand
AGAGAGAGAGAGAGAGAGAGAGAGAGAGAGAGAGACAGGGAGAGAGAGAGAGAGAGAGAGAAAGCTGACGCTGGCCACGAACCCGGATCCTCCGGTCTCCACCTCCCAAAGTACTGGGATTACAAGCGTGCGCCACCACGCCCAGCTTACTTTTTTATAGGACCAAATCCAGCACCTTCTATGTGCTAGGCAAGTGCTTATCACTGAGCTACACCCCCAGCCTATATTTAAAAATATTTACAGTAGTCAAGTTTCTCTAGTACTTATATTCCATTGGCTACATTCCATTGCATATATCAGATATATTTAAATTTTTTATATTTACGCAGTTCTGGAAATGCTATTATTTGACATTCATTAAACATATGATGCAAAATTTGAGGTCCACTTAGAATAGTGTGAGTATAGATAAAAACACTTGGGGCGATTTGCAAGCAGCAGAGTTTGAAGACTATGTGGCTAATAACACAAGTTCATTCTAATCCAGACTTCATAGTTAATGTTAGGCCTTGGGAAATGCCCTTCCAAGTCCCTCTGCATCCATTTCCCTTTCTGCAAAGAAAACCACACCAGCTTGCTTTTCCTTATTCTTGGGAAAATTCTTAGACTATATGAGATAATGAAATAATGTGAAAAGGCCTAAATTATTTCCTGGGGGTAAATGGAACACCACTGGGAAGTTTCAACAACTTTTTCAGGCTAACAGGATGCTGGTTAGTTCCCCAAAAGGCATAAATGAAAACTGTTTTTATTACTACCCCCTACTTTGCCACGGCTTCCCATTCCCCTGGCTTTGATTCGGCTGGTAGAACTTCAAGTCCTCGATCCAACATCACAGATTGGTCTCTGTGTCTCGGCCCCCAAGGGTTGGCCAGAAGGACCTGACTCTATTTCAGGGCTACCTCCAAGGTCCCATTCGATGTTCAGTAGGAGAAACCACAGATGTCCCCAGTAGGAAAGCAAGGAGTGGAAACTCCCTTCCCGATGGGTGTGGGAGCACACGCACCTTAGTCTTGAGAACACTGAGTTCTGTACACTGTCATTGTTACACCTACCTATTTGGGTAAATGAGGCGGGTCAGCCCACACCACATGGACCCTTTTAACTTGGTAAACCACCTTCCGTCTATCTTATATTTGATCCCTTTCCTCTTAAAAATTCTTATTATTTTGTAAACAATTTATAAAACACATAGTGTGCTATGTCCAGCAGGTCTAATATACTTCAGAACTGGCTTTTGTCTCACACACCTTAAGAGGACATTGAATCTCAGTTGATGACTTCAAGGCACCTGCCACCCTGAAAACACATGGAGTTTTGAGTTGTTGTATTAGTCTAAGAACTCATGGGGACATTGGGTGGTGAGGAAACTGGGCAATGAGAAGCTAGGGGGACTTCTCTATGACAGTGAACATTCACTTATTCATTCACCCCTTCAAATTTACACTTACAATTTACACTTAGTGCTATTTTCTGGGCTGGAAATGAAGACACAGATACAAATGATCTTCTCAGATCTTGGAGAGCTTTCACTGTGGTTGAGAAAGGCATAGACAATGATGGCTCTCTACACTTCCTGAGAGGGGGACACAGCGGAAGCAGAAGGGCATAACAACAAAGTCTGAACAGCAGGAGAAACTTCAGAGGAGATGGCATCTGAGCTCCCAGCAGGGAAGGACACTGCAGGAGTGGAGAACTCCAGGTACAAGGCCTGGAGGCCAGGAGAGCTCGGGTCCATTCGAATCCGGAAGGGTAAGGCTGTCTGGAGAGGAAGGCAAGAGCCACACCCTGGCAGGCCTTGCATGTCACAGGGAGAACTTATGTTCTATCCTTTGGGTCACAGGCTTTCAGAGATGGAGTATGGTCATGTCAAGAGCAGATGTGCCTGAAACCTTAGGAGTTCACCTTGGCAACCATGTGGAAGACGGGTTAAGGAGACCAGCAGGGCCTAAGGTTACAGAGAATGCATTGAATTCTTCCAGGCCTGACTAAACTCATGTAAGCAAATGGGGTATGGTGGCTATTATGACAAAATGTCCAGGGGGGAGCTGGCCTCATAGCACTCACAGATGTCTCCTCCTACCCTCTCAGCGCGGTGCTCTCTCCACACAGTGGACAAGATGGCGGCCAGCTTTTATTTCTTGGTTTAGCAATCCCAGTATCCATATGCCAATGCCACAGGTGCTTCCCTCCCAGCCTTGCTGGGCCACATGTGCATTAACCAACTCTTAAGGAGCCTGGAGGACTCTGCCTAGGTCACACCCAGGAGAGAGGGCCAAGTGCCAAGCCTGGTAATCCCAGTAGAACCTCAAAGGGTGGG
The DNA here is from genome assembly GCA_004027185.1 of Glis glis. Classification (NCBI taxonomy): domain Eukaryota; kingdom Metazoa; phylum Chordata; class Mammalia; order Rodentia; family Gliridae; genus Glis; species Glis glis. Next base: position 13,729 of record PVJS01045857.1, on the reverse strand, counting down.
GAAGAGATTTCAAAAGGAATGGAAGGACAGTAATGAGCACAGGGAATATAAAAACTGTAGTGACTACCACCAACCTAAGAGCAGAATTTGGCTGTACTATGATAGAGGACATATGACAGATAAAAGAGAGGTTTGGAGAGGTATACTTGCTATTGGTACTTGTTTTTTATTCACTTCATCTAAAATAAATAGATTTCTGCCTTTCACAGCTCCTTGGATACTGCTCTGGGAGAAGATTTCAGATGCTGGTGGCCAGATAGGGCTAAAAAGAGATACATATACAAATAAAAATAGAGAAGTAAAAAAAGAAAAGTATGATACCTTTCCCAATTCCCCAAAAGAATTGAAGGCAACTTTGAGTGCTAACAGTACACCAAGAATTGGTACCCAAAGCTCTTGTCTAGTTTATCATAGGGGGACTGCAAACTTAGTTCCTTGCTTTCTGGAAGAAAGCAGCATTATCAAAGAATGTAAAATAAGCATTAGAGAAATTTGAGTGTCCCTGGTACTGACTCTGAAAGGCACATCTCCCCAGAACTCATAGAATTGTCATTGTGTGATGTAGTAAATGTCAGTCTGTCCTTAGACATGTTTGTGGGGCTCTTTCTTAAAGTGACTTTCAGTTGTGACCGAAACACTGAAACACTATTAAAACATTGGTTAATAGAAGAAATATGCACTATGTAATAAACCTGGAATATTTTGAAATCTTAGAGAAGTCTTGCAGAAGCCTGGTCAGCCCAGCCAGGATAAGCAGCTGGTATTTACTTAAACCCTCTGGTCAGGACATGTGCTCCTCATCATTCTTTAAAGTCTTACACTCAACTTGCTTCTGTTATTTGTGTCATAGGTCTGGTCCCTCGCTGCATTTGCATTTGTGACCTGGAGGGATGTGCATGGCTAGTCCAACCCTCCCACTCTGTATGTCTCAACCCACATATTAACACACTGTGATGTCAGCTTTCCTTTTCCCAGCTACCTCTGGTGCTAGTTTCACTGAATAATTCTTCCGCTCTCTCCCAGTCTTCTTGGAGACAGATGTCCCCACATTCATTCCTCTTCTGCTCTTGGATTCAGGACTGGAAGCCAAAGCCTCTGTCTTCCTACAGACCCAGCACCCCACTGGCAGGGGTTGAGTGGTCCTTGTCATTAGATGGTTTGTATGACAGACTTGGAAACTGAAGCCAGAGGAATTCCCAGTGAAAATGCTTTCATCTCAATTTAAGAATCCAGGGGTAACTTTGAATTGGGAATGACCATGAGTACTTGTCTCAGAAGTCTGAAGTAGCCCTAAGGTTTGGCTTTCATTTTCTGGTGTGATATGAAAGCAATGTTGCTTGTCCAATTAATTGGCAGTGGAGGAATACCCAGGCACGCATTGGAGAGTCACTTATATGAGAACTTCTTCCTTCCTGTGAAATTCACAATTCTGAGAAGGATGGTGAGCACATTTGGCCCCAGCTCCCAAGTCCAGAGGCTTCGGAAGTATGAAGCCAGGCAACTGTGATGCTTCAGGGGACTGTTAGCTGCCTCAGGCACTAGCCAACCCCAACATGATTCTGGAGCCCTGAGTTCTTGACAATGAGTATGATTTAGGAAGTGACACACACATGCATACTTTAAAAAAAAAAGGAAGTGGGCATGTTGACGTTTTATTTTAGTGGATGAGGGAGGGCATTCCTAGTACAATATTGGCACATCAGCTATGCAAATCAGGGGGCTGAGCTGATTATAAAAGAAACAAGAGAGAGGAAATGAGACTTTGGTACAGTTGGGATCCAAAGCCAGGACCTAGGCACCTTCAGATAAGGGGCAAATACACAACAAACTTCAAGTGTAGCCAAAAAGGGAACCATTCAAGGCTTTCATGCTTTATTATTCATTGTTGGCTTCATCCCTTCCCTCCAAAGTACAGTTGTTTTATATATATATATATATATATATATATATATATATATTGTTTGTTTTTGTTTTGTGGCACTGGGGATTGAACCCAGGGACATTCTACCTCTGAGCTACACCCCCTGCCCTATTTTATTTTAAAACAGGGTCTCACTAATTTGCAGAGGGCCTCACTAAGTTGCTGAGGCTGGCTGAGAACCTATGATCCTCCTGTCTCAGCCTCTCAAGTACTGGGATTCAGGCATGCGCCACTACACCTGGCACAGTAATTTATATTTTTTCAATGATTTTTGCCTCAGTGTTTAGGAGGAAGTAGCTCCTGGGTTCAACTTGGAAAGTAAACTCAAAAGAGGTTTTGAGATTCTAACCCAGGGCCTTACCTGGGTTAGGCAACTACTCTACCACTGAAAAGAGGTTTTTAGTTGTTTACTGGTTGCCTGCAAAATGCATGAAACATCAGCTGTTCAGCCCCTTAAGGCTGGCTTCAACAAGTCCCTACTGGGCCTGGGCACTCCTGGGGCTGGGCCTGCTCTGAGCTCCCCTCCTGGCAATTGCAGAGTGGTGAATCTCTGTCCCAGCCTCCTACTGAAGTGCCAAGTTCGTGATCCCACCAAAGACCACCAGGAGCCGATTCCGAAGCAAAACACACGAGGGTCCTTTATTCAAGTTCGAGCTTGGGCTCCTAACGTGCACCAACGCAGTGGTCACAGGGAGAAGCCCCTTGCTCTCCGAGAACAAAGCTTTTATCCCTTAAGGAGGCAGCCCACCCCACCTTTACATTGATAGGTTAGTTTAAAACATAAGCATGTTGGCGTTCCCTGGTTGGTTTAATTTTTGCGCCTTAGGTAGGGGTCATCGTTAGGGAAGCGTTAACCTTATATGGTGACCTTTTAGCTGATTGGTTGGGCCCACACTACCTTTCTCAGGAATGTCTAGGATGGGTGGGGGCCTTCTGACTCTGGTCAGAGTGGCCTCGCCCAGCCCAAATTATCTGGAGTTCTAAACCCAGGTGTGCTTGACACCGATTGGCTGTTTCTAGGGGTTGCTAGGGACAAGATCAGATTAGCATACTTAATGGTTTCTACAGGGTATGGGACAACAGGCTATAGAAACTTAACTTCTAGAAAACAGATACTTAGGCCTATTCTACTTAAAGCTTTAACTAAAGCCTGTCATGGCTTCACTTTGGTTCTTCACTACTAAGCAGCTTTTCTGCCCTGGGGTCCTGGGAGGCGGGAGCTGGGGGTCTGTGGGAGGCTCCAGACCTGCAGGACCTTGGTCCCTGACTCCTACTGAGCTGCTCATTCTTGGCCAGCCCAGGCAGTTAGAGCTGTGGCCTCGCTGAACACCCAATACTCTCTGTAGAGTGTGGTGAGACCAGGTGGGAACTCGAGACCCAAGCCATTTCACTACAGGAACTGCAAGATGGTCTACTGGTCCTGTTCAACATCCTACACTAATCCTTCTGAGGCATTCATTACTTCCCTTAAAACCACTCAGCCCACAGCTGTCAGGTGCAACCTGATTTGCATCTGAGAGGGTGACACATTTTAGAATGAGCCTTCCTGACCGCAGGGACAAGTGCCCTTCAGTTCCCTGGAAAGAGGAAGCGGGTGCTCTGAGATGAGCAGGAAAGCCCTTTCTCCTGCAGCCTGTGCGCACCCTGGTCTCACCTTGAACCTCACACCCAACGAGCCCCGAATGCCGTGTCCAGTGCTTGTGCTCGGGGACCTCCCAAGGTGAGAAGACGTGTCAGTAGACTGTGATTCCACCCGAGAACCTGCAGACATCCAGAAGGAAGCAACTTTATGAAGCAGAAAGTTCAAGAACTTCTACCCTCATCTACACCTGACCAGAGTCAGGATACACACTATTTTTTGAAAAGTCTAAAACAAGGTGTTGATTAAACGTAAAGGCAGTCTTGCAGTAAGTGACCAACAAGGAAGTTTGACCAGAGAGTAAACATAAAGGCCCTTCCCCGAAGAACTGCTTTTCTGCCCTGTGCTTTTATACCTGGGTGGGGAAGTGGAACAAGGGCTGTGTGGCAACCACAGGCCAAGCATTGTTCTAGAAGAGAGAAGCATTCAGAGAATTATGCCATAGGAAAGAACTTGCTACAACCAACTCCTTTTGGTGATTTTCTTTAAACAAAAGCTACTAAATAAAAAGCCTTTGGATTCTCACTCAGAAATGAGGACTCACCATTTGCATAGCCAGACCATTAATTTATAAATGACTTAATATTAATTTATACTGACAGTTTCAATTAAAATATCCTGAAAACCTTACCACCCATCAAGCAATCTCGTAATGAGTATGTCATATCTTATTTATAAACAATAAATAAACACTAGTATAAAAGATGATTGTAGACATGAGTTTGTATAGGGTTGCAGTAACCAAAGTATAGTCTTGAGGATTATAGAAACCAAAGCCTTTCCAGGAAAATATCAAACTCTTGTAGCAGTCTGTGGTGAATTCTGCTGGATGGCAGGCAGCTTTCCCCAGGCAGGGACTCAGGGCCCAGACCCTCCCGCCTGTGGCTCCACCATCCTCCAGGTCCTTGCCCTGCTGGGGGGAGGAGCAGAGACAGGGATGAACCCACAAAGCTTGGCTGCAGTGAGACGCATGGTGCCCACTGACACTTCACCCGACACAATCAATCCTGGCTCACATCTAGAGGTGGGGGCTCCCTTCCCTGTGCGGTCACTTCCCAGGGACAATGGCATAAGTGTAACACGGTGCAGAGGCACCGACTTCTGTAGATGGCTAGCTGCATCTGTGATAGGGCTGTTCATCAGAGATGGCAAATTTGGTGGGAGGAAAGCTCCAGACCTTAGACCAGGTATTTGGGGAGGGAAGTGACTTTAAGAAAAAAACCAACAAGTCCTGCACATTAAACTCGGCAACAGTGAGATTAAAGCTAAGTGATAGCTGGTCTGGGGGCTCATCTCAGCCCAGAGGAGAGGAGTCACACATCCAGAGGAGTGCCAGCAGCTGATGGTGAGCCAGCATCCAAAGGGCAGTCCATTTTCTCACAATCAATCTCCAGTGCTGCCGTCCACCGCTTGGTTCTGGCTTGGACTGCATTACAAAGGTGGCTGAGAGTAGCTTCCATCTAAAGGAGGCAGGGGAAGAGTTCTTGGAGGTGTGTGTGTGTGTGTCTGTGTGTGTGTGCACATGTGCACGCTTGTGTGTATGCAAGAGAGAGAGACAGTGAGGGAGAGAGGGGAGAGAGAGAGAGAGAGAGAGAGAGAGAGAGAGAGAGAGAGAATGCTCCTGCACATGTGCAAACAGGTCCAGCAGGCATTTAAAGTGCTATAATGCAGATAGATGCCTTCCAGCAGAGACACAGGTGAGCTCCTGTGTTAGCAGCTCTTGTCTTGTATACTCACACTCACTACCATGGTGCACACACACACCCTCACAAGCTTCCTGGCAGTGGCTACCGTTCTGGATCTCTGAGCAACTCACTTTTGCACTCATAAAGCTTCTTGGGGTATTTAGTCACGCAGGGGTGAAGGAGGAAACAGTCACCATTTGTTAGTGAGCAAAAAGACATATCATATGAAACAAAGTTTTAATTTTTATTTTACATATTTATACATAAAACTTTCAAGGAACCCTCTGAATCCAACAATGTTAATAGCACATCTAAAAATGAACTTCAGGTAGTCAACATTCACAAAATGTTGAAAACTGATTGAATATATGTGTCATGGGAGCTACGACTTCACTACAGGCAGGCATGTCTTTTTTGACTTGTATAGCACCGTCATTTACAGTTCTTTAAAACTACAGTGAAGAATGAAAGTAGTCAATAGTAAAATACTGCTCCAACTTAAAATCTCTAAACAAACGGAAATAAAGTTAAAACTACCCTCTTTGATTAACCATGATTTGTGATGGTGTAAGTACTGTACATTTTTTGTAACAATATTTTATTAAAATGCCTGATATTAAGTGGCACAAGTACAAAATTAAAATAAATTAAGAAGCAAAGGCCAATCACTGGACATTAAGCTTCAGACATCATCAATGACAAACACTGATATTTGTTTCTGTGCCACCATCAGCAACAGCATGTTTACAACCACAGAAGCAAGATGAATTCTTGCTTGTCCTCCAGCCGCTCCTCACTTTGCAGGCGTTTTCTCTGCCATGTGCTTCTGCTGACTTTCAGCATGTCTGTAAATTAACAATACAATTATTTAAGAAGAATGACCCAAACCACTCGGCCCTATTTATTTTTTTATTTTGAGACAAGGTTTGCTAAGTTGCTGAGGGCCTTGCTAAGTTGCTGAGGTTGTACTTGAACCTGTGATCCTCCTATCTTAGCCTCCCAAGTACTGGGATTACAGGTGTGCACCATAACGCCCGGCTGCCAAACTGCTCTTCAATCAACAGCTACATCCTCCAGACCGACGTATGGAGGTACTAACAGTGAAATGTGTGAGAATCAAGGAAAAGCACTTCATTCAAACTCATTTAACTACTTTAATTTTTATGTTCTGTGTATGAGTCCTTTTATTTAGTAAGCCCTAGATTACCCTAAGGCTTATAGGCATTATCACCTTTGAGAAGAAGTATGTATTTAATATGAAAAGAGGTAAGTATCTGGGGTGCTTTTACCAACAAGTACTTGAAATGTGCCTTCTACCTGCCAGGCACTGCTCCCAGAACTGGAGACCCAGTGCGGAGCAAGATAATGGGGGAATATGTTCCAGTGAAGACAGGCTAGAAAGAACTAACAGCAAACAAGGAAATCACAGAGAAAAATGTTAAATCATCAAAACAAGATGTGTGGTTGAGAGCAGCTGAGCGATTGTGGACACACACATGCAGACGCAGGTCCAGAAACCCAGAGCCAAGAACCTAATTTGCTCTTACAATGTCAGTGTCTAACAATGTTGGTCTTTGTGGATGTGGAAATAGATCCCATGTGCCCAAGTTCTTCCCCCTCAGTCAACCCTCAGGCACAGTCATGGCAATGAGGGCAGGCCCTGGTGGGTGAGTCTTATTTATGAAGCTCACTTAGCACCTGTGAGCCCCGTGGAGACGGAGGGAGGGGGACAGCAAGTTCACCACAGCACTTCCTGGAGAATGTGGGGTCTGAGGCTGCAAAGGACACAGCTTTGGAGGACGATTTCAGGAAATGGTAAATGTGACCAGAGAAACACATCTGGGGCTATGGTTTCCATCTGTAATCAGGGTGTGGAAACGGCGTGTGCTGCCGGCAAGGGCAGTAGGTGACATCAGTCTAAACTCCTTGGTTCAGTGCAGAATGTCTCATATCCATGGTGCAGGGAAGAGAGACCACAGAAATGGTCAGAAATAGGGAAGTGACAACAGCACCCCTGCCATTCAGCAGCCAGTGGTGACATTTGCCTAACAACTAAGGCGCTCGGGAGGAGAGCCCACCCACTCTCCTAACAACCAAGCCACTTGGGAGGAGACCCCACCCGCTCTTCCTGCCCAAAACACTGGCCCTCCAGCGGGCTGCCCACGGCCCTGTCATGTGCAGGAAAGACAACCATGGGCTCCTTAAACTGGCTCATGCATCTTACTTGGGCAAACACAGGTCAAGACATACATTGATGCCCATGAGCAAAGCTCCCACTCTAGTAATTAAGTTACAGTCCCACAACACTTGCTGCAACGCATCTACACATGGGCATGCGTGTGCACTCGCACACACATACACTGAGGGCTTTTCTGAGAAGTAAAGAAAAGCAGATGATAAACAGTCTCAGCAAGTGTTGGAAGTTGGTGTTCTCTTGAGACATGTACATAGGTGACTATCATTAAAATCTTACACAAAACTGGGCAAGGTGGTACACCCTTGTCACCCCAGTACTTGGGAGGCTGAGACAGGAGGATGGCAGGTTCATGACCAGCCTCAGCAACTTAGTAAGGCCCTCTACAACTTAGTGAGACCCTATTTAAAAAAAAATAGGGCTGGGGGTGCAGCTCAGAGGTAGAATGCCCCTGGGTTCAATCCCTAGTACCAAAAAGAAAAAAGGAAAAAAAAGCTTACACAAAGGAGGGGAGTTTCAGTCCAGCAGTTTACATTACAGTCCTTTTAAGATTGGTTTCACTGAGACACACAAGACTCCTTCTTATCAGCACACACTACTGAGCACCTACTACGTGCTGGCCAGGCTCCAGGGACACAGCTGTGAGTGGGCATGGGGTCACCTTCACTTCAGAGAAGGGGCTTACAGTCAGTGGAGAGACAGCAGACTGGGTCCCCTGGAGGGATGGGGGCCGCCGGCACATGGAGAAGAGGGCCCAAGTCCTGCCGAGGCTCTTTGGAGTCAGCCCACACAGCAGCTAGCGCTGCTCTGGGACATTCTCCACGAGGCTGCTCACATGCTGAACACATGACGGTGGGGAAGGGCCTGGGGCCAACACCAGGGGCAGTCCTTGAGGGCAAAGTCGGCCTGATGTGGGTGGAGCTGTGGGAAGTCCTAACCCACTGAGGAGCCCTTGCTAGGGAGAATGACTGCTAAGGAGGAAAGGCGCTGGGATCAGGGAGGCTCCTCCAGAGGCATCCAAACCAGTGGTTTCCCCAAACTGGCTGTGCCTTAGAATCACCTGGGAGCTTATGAAAATCCTGATGTCCAGGCCATCCCACAGAATGATTAAATCAGAATCCGGAGGGCAGGGCACAGGCATTAGCATTTCATAAAGCTCCTCACGTGGCTCCCCTGTGTAGCAAGACTAAGAACGGCAGGAGGTGCACAAGTAAAAGGAAGAGGTGAGCAGAGTCCTACCACAGTCCTCACGGCCACACTCCTGGGGTCTGGCTGCAGCATGCTGCGACTGCTGCCTCTAAGAAAGCCTAAGTACCCTCTCTCTCCTGGGGGCAAAGTTACTTTTCTGCAGCCAGGAGCAGACACACGGGCTGCTGCCTACAGGTGGAGACAGTGAGGAACACCCCAGCCCAGGCAGGCTCACTGCACTCAATGGCTCCTTCAACACCTCTAACCCAGGTGCTGCCTGCCCATTCTCACCATCACCTCTCCTGGAGAGCAGCAGAACATAGGCTGGAAACCTAAGCACAGCCTGACACCCTGAGACAGGGGAGCGCCCCAGCAAGGAACGCCAGCACCACCTTGGGGAGGAGTAAAGGCCTCCGTGATCCCAGACAGGTCAGAGTGCACGAGACAGTTCACATGCTTTTCAAAAAAGCAGGTCTTGGTTGTATATTTCACCACTAATTTCCCATAATCTCAATACTTGTATGTAAATTCTTATACTAACAAAAAGGGGTCTGATTTACAGTTGCTGTTGGTGCAATGCCTGAAAACACCTGTAGGTGGCAACAATAGTATTTGAATCTCATTGTGATATTTCAGAAGCAGGCAAATATGCTCAGACAGTATGAGAAGGCCTAGGGTTGTGTGTTTTGTCTCGTTTGTTAGGTGAGGGACAAAGCAATATAATATTTAAAACATAAAAAACAAAGTGCTGCCCATAGGTCTTAAAAAGCCTAAAAGGTTTTGCAGCATTTATTTTGCTAGCAAATCTGTTTTAATAACATGGCATCATTAAATTATTCTACCAGTGTCGCATCCTGTGATGTGGCCATGGCAGCTGCCGTGAGCACGTTCATGTGGTGTTGGGGCTTCCCAGGCGGTCCTGCTGCATGTGGCTGATTCCCCATGCTCCTGGGACAGGCAGTGCTCTTCTCTGGGGAGCTTCCTGCTCCCTAACATTTCTGGGATGAATGCTGTCTTCCATTTTGAAGACTTCACACAGTAAGTATGAAACCATGGGGATATTTAAAGTATTCCATGCACTTTATAGACACGATCCATAACGTATATGCATGGTACATGATATGCACATGTGGCAGGCTTTTCTATAAGGAAAACTACTAAGAGAAGTGGAAGATTGACCAGCATTACCCTGGTTTCCTTATCTCTAGGGAGGGATGCATTCTTTGCCTCTTCACAGAGAGGCGATGGAGCCCAGCCCAGCTAGACATTGGTGTCAATTTGTGGCACTACTCACGTGGCTGCTCATGTGTTGGAAACATGCAGCGTGGAGCAGCGTAGGGCCAACTCCACAGAGGACAGTCCTTCAGGGTAAGGTCCTCGGCCCTCACTGTTGCCGACTTAGATGCCAGTGTGAGAAGTCCCAATGTGCTGACAAGTCATCACGGGGGAGGGGATTGTTAGGAGCAATGCATGCAGTACGGAGGAGTCTGGCTGCTTCCCCACTTCTTAACAACAGACATCAGCGGGCTGAGGTGCGTTTCCCGTGGAAGTAAAGGACGACATTTTTCCTCTCTAGAAATACTGCTTGCCCTAATTCTTAAATTCCAGACCACCTGGTTCTTTCCCCCTTTGGGAAGGGTGGAGCCAGACCCACCTGGTCAAATCCTCAATGTCCACCAGCATGGCGTCTTGCTCTGTGTGCAGCTCGTCCCGGATGAGGAGCAGCTGGACCAGCTCTTCATTCAAGCCTGGGCACAGAATGGAGCGATTAGACAGGGACAACTAAGTCAGAGCCTGTAGCTACGCATGGGCTGTTACGCACGGGTCGTAAACACATGGGCGGGAATAAACAGCTGAACATCACAGGAAAGATATATTTTTTGTAAAAAATTCAGTCTCTTATATTATCTTCTCATAGCCCAGGAGAAGTCATTGATCAGACAGACATGGCCAGTTTGCAGAACTACTGAAGCACTGGAAGGAGTGAAGGTGGGGGTACAGGTTGAGTATCCCTCGTGCAAAATGCCTGGGACCAGAAGTGTTTCAGAATACAGATTTCTGGAATATTTGCATAGATTTACCAGATGAATATCCCTAATCTGAAAATCCAAAATCCAAAATGCTCCAAAATCCAAAGCTTTCTGAGCATTTCAGAGTACTTTTGGATTTCGGATATAGAGATGCTCAACCTGTATTTACATTCACATTACAGTATGAAAAGAAATGTTGTTGCCTCTTAGAAAAAACAGTTTGTTAGGAAAAGTGAGATTTTGTTTTGAATGCATGTGAGCATATCAGGTTTCCCTTCACTCTCAGGAAGCTCTGCCACATGGAGAGTTGCTACAGGAGTGGCAGGCGTGTGTGCCACAGGGCCTAGGAAAGGAGTCCCACCAGCAGGGTGTTCTGAGAAGACAGTGGCAGGTCAGATTTCTGGAGCAGTCGGATGTAAGACCTAAGGAGATAATCCTGGAAATCTCTGGACAGCAGGGTGCCAAGGGAAATGTACCTCAGACTTACACCAGGAACACAAGGGAACATGATGTGTGTTGATAGGAACAGATCCCACCCTCCTGCAACCAGTGCACTGGGCTAGGCTGACTCCTGCCTCTGACAGACATAAGCAAGCACAGAGCTCCTCTCGCCGTCCCCCCAGGAAGCTACATTAAGGCAGCGAGGTCCGGACACGGGAGGGCACCCAGGGTCAGGAGCTCTGGGAAGGGAGGACCAGGCGAAGATGTGTTCAGACGGGCCCTGGGAAAGGCTTTCAGGAAGCCTAACTTCAAAGGTGCATTTACTTTAGTTAGTCCAGACTAGTTTCCCATCTTAAAAGAGAGGTGTAAAATTCCATCTGCTCCTGAAAATGGCTAGATGGCAATGGTGTTACTGAAGTCCAAGGAAGGTGTTTCGGTGGTAAAATGTCAGAAAGCCTTTCAGTCCTGGAAAGAGCAACAATCCTAGTAATTCATTCTCAGCTAAAATTAAAATGCAGAGTTTTTTTTAAAGGATTCTTTGAATCTACGGTTTCTTAATTAAAATCTTAAATCTTTTCTCCACTTTAAAACACTACTGAATGTTTTAACTTGGCACTGAATACATCCTTTTTTAAAATATAATTTGGAGCTAGTGAAGACATTTTATTTTCCCCAGTGTGCTCCTGGGTATCTTTGCTCATTGCACTTGGTGGAGTGACTGTGTGCAGAGGAAATCCGCCAGCTTCGGGTTGATGCACAGCTCTGCGCGTGCGCACTTACTCTCAATCTGGGAGTGCAGGTCGTTGACGATCACCTGCAGCTGCCCGAGTGTCATGCCCCTCAGGTCGGCCGGCTTTAAACTCCTCTTCATCAGGCACTCACTTATGTGAGGCATGTGTGGCAGCTAGAGACACAGGGGAGGAAGGGACGTGAGCTGGCTGCAGGACCCACCCCACAAACAGCCGGTTTCCTCCCAGGACCACCCTCTTTGCTCATCTCAAGACAGGTTCTGGGCTTAACAGCTTTCCCATAGTGGCCTTCTCAATGTGGGGCCCTAAATGTACACCTTGCTCTGCCTGGCAGGTGATCTGCATCAGAACGCTGTACTGGTAGCATCAAAGCTTTCTGGTGGGTCTTTCACAGGAATGGACTGCCAGGGCATGTAAGTACTGTCAGCGACATGGGTAACGCATCCTGCCAGCGACAGCGTTTACACCATGTTGCAGAGCACCATGCACCGTGCTTTGAAAGCTCCATCAGCGCACACACAAGAGTGCAATTACCCCATTATACAGATAAGGAAACCAAGGCCCGAGTCACTCCAGAATCCCACGGCAGGTCAAGGGAAGAGCCAGACTCAACCCGGAAGCCCAGGGCTCTCACTGAACCGAGGTGAAGATGGGGCAGCAATTTCAGCAACAGCACGTGTGCCACAGCCGGAGCGCTCTGAACCAAGGTGCTTTAAAGGTGTTTAAGTATTCCTAAGATGGTCATACTGCCCTGAGAAACAGCAGACCTGGATCAACAGCAGGACTGACTGGTGAAATCTGTTGCTTATGTGTCTTTCAATTTACAACAGGAAGGGAAAAGAAACAAACCTAATTGTTTCTCAACCACAGTACTTTTTACAAACTGTTCTGGAGAAACCCATGTTTGCATCATTCTGGGAAAGGACTGGGCAGTGCCAACCATCCGCAGCCCCAAGACTCCAGTGCGCGTGCTGCTTACAAGGTCGGCGACAGGAGACTTTTTCCTATTCTGTTTTTCCACCTCCACTTGCATTTTCGCCATTGGTTTGGCCATGGCCAGGGCCATTTTGGCTTCGGCTTGCAACTTCTTTTGCCTTGTGAGGAAGTCCATGTCGTCCAAGGATTCGGACTCCTCTTCAGTAGTGTCTCTATCAGAATAGGAAGAACTCTGTTTGCTCTGTGAGGGAAGAGAGAGCAGCCTGAGCTTTCTATGCCGGTTACATCCATCTGGTGAAGGGCTCCCAGCCCGCGCAGAGGCTGAGCGCTCCCTGTCAGCTCATGTCTGCTTGAGCTGGCCCACGCCAGTCTCAAGTCACAGAAAAGGGTCTATTTTATAATAGACTCTGATTTTATATGATTAATAGCAGGGAAAATATTAACCTAGAGCTAAGCAGGATCTCAGGTATCCAACCCTGTCTGAGGTCACGCTGTGCTCAACAACCAGCACAATCTCCTCCCTGTTGGTCTTTGAGACAGATCTCAAAGAGAGGAAAAAACCCCAGCGACAAGCCCTCGCGAGGGGTGATCCAGCCAACTCTGTAACATGGGGATAAATGAGCACAGAGTTCTAAGCCCAGTGGGGAAGGATTCCTATTTATCCTGGCTTCCCTTTATAATTTTAAGAGCACATCTGATTTCTCTTATGGTTTAAGAAAAAAAAACAGTCATTAACTTTAATAAAGTGTATGTATCCTTATTGTGTCACAACTTCAATTTTTCAATCTCTATAAAATTTCAGAAGCATGCAATTCCAAGGGACAATTTTTCTCCATCTCTGGAACATTTGTTCCTGATTCACAACAGAAAAGGGATCATTGTGGGGACAAGGGCTCAGCGTGGGGACAAGGGCTCAGCATGGAAACAAGGGCTCACTGTTGGGACA
>PVJS01045856.1:0-16048 GCA_004027185.1 Glis glis | reverse complement strand
CCCCATAGTAAGTTGAGAAATAACTTTAAAAACTGGTTAGTTTAATTTTTTTTTTTTTTGTGGTACCAGGGGTTGAACCCAGGGGCGTTCTACCTCCGCGCTACACCCCCGGCCTATTTTTTATGCTTTATTTTGAAACAGGGTCTCGCGAAGTTGCGGAGGGCCTCACTAAGTAGAGAGAGAGAGAGAGAGAGAGAGAGACAGGGAGAGAGACACAGAGAGAGAGAGAGAGAGAGACAGAGAGACAGAGAGAGACAGAGAGAGAAAGTTGAGGCTGGCCGCGAATCCGGATCCTCCAGCTTCCGCCTCCCAAAGTACTGGGATTACAAGCGCGCCACCACGCCTGGCTGGTTAGTATTTAGAGAAGGAAAAAACAGTAATAATGTTAACCTCTGGACACTTAGTGGGGTCAGATAGTGCATGTGTGAGTCTCATTGTGTGTCCTAGAGCTAAGAGAAATGAGCTTTCATAATCACAATGTGAGGAGTACTTTAAATTTAACAAAAATGGTTGTAGCTGGTGGTATGTAGAAAAGAAATTTGAAAGATGTGCTCAGGAACAGATTGAAAAGTAGCTTGGCAGTCTGGTAGATTCAGGGGATGGCTCAGTTTCTCAATAATATATCAGCAATAATATATCAGAGTTTGATCTGCAAGAAAACTTGAAATTTTAGACTTCATACTTTAAATTTATTGAGAAATAGCCAAGTCCCTAGAGAAATGTATTTTCTAGTAGAAAGGAAAAAAAAGAAAATAAGGAAATAAATATCTTACCTCCTATAATTTTATATTTGTTTTATTTGGGTGTCCTCAGATTATTAATGGATTTATTTGCCATGATTTTATTTATTTATGTGTCTCAGATTATTAATTGATTTCTTTTTATGAATTTGTTTATTCAAAACCTATGGTGTTGTCTTTTCCAAAAAAGTTAAATATATAGCTTAAATTCTTAACGCACATGAAAAATGGAAAAAATTAAACCAATTTTAGAAAGGGAAATTAAGGGGCAATTTAGGTGGAACGCTTTCACTGGAAAACCAGGAGAACGTGGTTACTATAACCAGAGTATTTCTGATCTAAGTTCCCATGTGGTTAAATTGAAAAAAGAGTGTGCAAAGTTGTGTGATCCTTGGCAACTTAATCAGTCTCTAAGAATCAGTTTTCTTATGTGAAATTAAGTTAATAAGATGTCCATCCCCCATTTGGTACCTGCAAGAATAAGATGAGAGATGCTAATGGCTCTTGGCACATAATATCGAAAATGCTAAATACTAAAAGAAAGCCCATTTTCTCTTCCTTCTTTTTTCTTCTCCTCTTCTTCCTCTTTATCCTTCTCTTCACCACTTTTCTTATTAACAAAATTTAGATTTCTGACAAGAAATGAAAGGGAAATTATGCACTGAGTAAATAATTAATATCAATTACTATTTAGACACTGGAGGTATACCAATAACAAGGTTCCTATTTTTCTGGAGGTTACAATTTTCCTTAAAACTGGTCACGGAGGCAGGCATGGTGGCTCATGCTTGTAATCCCAGTACTTGGGAGGCTGAGACAGGAGGATCTCAGGTTCATGGCCAGCCTCAGCTACTTAGTGAGGCCCTCCGCAACTTAGTGAGACCCTGTTTCAAAATAAAGAATAAAAAAAATAGGGCTGGGTGTGTAGATCAGAGGTAGAATGCCCCTGGGTTCAATCCCCAGTACTGATAAATATATAAATAATAAATAAATAAATAAATAAATAAATAAATAAAATAAAAAACAGGTAATAATATTTCTTATGAGAAGGTTTCGAGAGAAATACATAAGTTAATGCATGTGCAGGGGCCAGCACACTATCTGGTTGTTGCCATTATTATTAGCATCATCCTTTCCACTGTTCTAAATATTGTAATATCATTAGTAATAGTACTAGTGGTACTAGTTGCAGTAGTAGTGATAGTCATCATAGCTGTAGTTAATCATTGTCATAGTCATAGCAATCTTGCTAATTTCATCAACATGGACACAATACCCCTGTACATTTCAAGAATGACTAAAGAGTTGATTGTAGACAAATTACTTCCCACAGATGGTCTCTTGAGTTTGACAGTTAATACCTTTTATAATTTGAACCTTGGAAGAATTCTCAATCAGGAGGGACGTTTTACCACAAGGATGTATGTAGTGTGTGTGTATGTGTGTGTGTGTGTGTGTGTGTGTGTGTGTGTTTGTGCTCATGTGTGGTATTTGCTTGGCCAAGGAGAGTCTTTGTATATTCCTTTAAAACAGTGAAAAGAGGTTGACCTCTGTGTTTTATTCTAGTTACATCTTCTTCCTGCTCAAAACTATTCTCTAACTGGAGGTGAACTTTTTCCTACAAAATGTTGAGACCCAGTTTCTTTTGCACATTATGCTTTAAAATTCAGCAGATACTAGTTTCTTTGGAAATCGTAGAGTCACTAATTCATTTTCTGTCAAAGTTAAATAAAAATGGAAAACAAAAAACTTTACTACTAAACAAATATTTTGTCCAGTGTGCTATGCTAAGTACTTTACACAATTTCACATTAGCCTTACAAAAGCACCGTAATGGAGAACCACTATCATCTGTGTTATATCTGGGGAAAATGAGACTCTAAATAACATGTCTAGGGTAAAAAAAATCTTAGTGAGCAAACCTGATTTCATTAAAACTGTTGCTATTAGCTTGACTTCGAAGCATGGAAACCAAATTTCCCATTGCAGTGTTATTTCTCAGGTTTGTCCATGATGACTACCTAGTTGTTGCTGGATAAGTAATGTCATTCTTTTCAGTACATATCTGAGACTGTAGTAGATCATGTTATGGTGAAGCGTTCCTCAATGAGGATAGCTAAGTCTAGCGAATGAAACAAACCCTAAATATAAATGGCTTCACATAAATGTGGCTTGAATTCTACAAGAGGTCCAAAGACCTAGGCTCTGCCTTACTTTACATTCTCCCTCAGACTCTTCTACTGGGTCATCCACATGAGCAAGAAGCTGAGAGAGGAAGAAGGAGGGGAAGGAAAGGAGGAGAAGGAAGAGAAGGAGGAGGAGGAAGAGGAGGAGGAGGAGGAGGAGGAGGAGGAGAAGGAGGAGGAGGAGCAGGAAAAGGAGGATGAAGGGGATGAGGATGATGATGAGGAGGGGGAGGAAGAGGAGGAGAAAGAGGAGGAAAAGGAGGATGAGGAGGATGAGGAGGAGGAGGAGGAGGAGGAACTTTGTATGGAGATTTCCATGGTTCAGACCTGGAAGTAGCAATGTCACTTAGAGTGTAGTCATATGATGCATCTGTGAGGGAGGCTGGGGCACTAGGCCTATTAACTGAGCATTCAAAAAGAAGAACAATTGCCACGATTGTTATTCACTGAATATGTGTGTTCCCCTAGAATTTGTATGCTAAAAGCTAATCCTCAATGTGACAGTGTTCACAGATAGGGCTTTTGGTGTTTGATTATGGTTCTTTCTTCTTACATGGAATAGTGTACTTTTTGAGACTCCAGGGTGGGGCATGGTTGCACACTCCTGTAATTCCAGTACTTGGGAGGCTGACAGGAGGATTGTAGTTTCAAGGCAAGCCTCAGAAACATACTGAGGGACTTGGCAACTTAGTTAGGCCATGTTTCAAAATAGAAAAAATAAAACAGGGCTGGAGGTGAAGTTCAGAGGTAGAACACCCCTGGATTCAATCTCCAGTAGCATGGGTACACACACACACACACACACACACACACACACACACACACGCACACAGACATGACCCTAGAGAGCTGGCTAGGTGAAGACACATTGGAAATTCACAATTTATGAAAAACTGGGTCCTCATCAGATAATGAATCTGCTGGAGCCTTGATCTTGGACTTTTTAGCCTCCAAATCTGTGACAAATACATTTTACCATTTGTAAAACCCCCATTTTCTGTTACAGCTACCCAAACAGGCTAAGACACCAAGATTCATCCCATATAGAAACAAATTCTCCCATATAGAAACAAATTCTCCCCCTGTTCAAGGAACTTAATCTATAGTCACATCCAATTAATTTGCTGATCTCAAAAGCCACCATTTCAGGGTGATCAGCCAGTCTATCCATCAGCTCTGGAGGGAAGTCTAAAATCCTTTAAATCTGAAGAAGCCAAATGGTCTACCACCCAATATACAATGGTGGAGAAGAGATAGGATAAAAGCATCATGTGCTCTTATTAGGAAAGGTAAGAATGAGAGAGACTATTCTCAGCAACTGTGATTCTTGCTGAACAGAATCGCTGCCTCTCTGTCCTGACAGAGGAGGAAGTCCTTTTTTTAAAACCGAAGTTCGGTGTGGCTGCTGGCTGTTCTGGGAGATTCTTCTTTGTCTGTTATCCTCTCTGATCACAGTTGAGCATAGGGGAGTGTGCTCTCCTTTGCAAGTTGACCAGATTTCACTGCAAGTCTTTTTCCTACTTGTGCAAGTTTGGAGCCCAGGGTTTATATAAAGCTTGAACAGCCAAAGACATTTTCAGTCTCCAACTGTGAAGTCTTTGAAAATTCATTTTTTCTCAAAAACTTGGTAGACTTCTGTTTGGTTTTTCTTCTAGGCAGTTCTATGTCCCTGCACCATGGCCAGAGTCCTTTCGTACGCACAATTCTCCTTTCTTTCCTTGTTCAATTTCTTTTCCATTGTTCTCAACTTAGTGGTGGCCACTTTGATGCTACCTACAAAGAGAGTTGAGATGGTCATATTGTTCCTTAGGGCTGCCTCGGATTTGAGCCATTTAGCTTCATTAAGAAGTTGTACTAGCTTTAGCCACTCAGTATCTGTCTGGACCATATTCACCCACACTTGCTCTGGTTAAATAAGATAGTCATGTGTGCTCACGTGTAACTTCAAGGAAAGCTGGGAAACGCTGTCTATGAGTGACTTCAGAGTTATGAGGAATGTGTTTGTAGCATACAAACGCAACCTCTACCATATTTTCCAAAATGTAAACAATTAAAAACCTTAGTCTGGATGGACTTGGTGGTACACACTTGTAATCCCAGTACTTGGAAGACTGAAACAGGAGGATCAAAGGTTTGGGATCAGCCATAGCAATTTAGCAAGACCCTCAGAAACTTAGACCCTGTTTTAAAATTTACAATAAAAGGGCTGGGAGTGTACAGAGGAAGCAGAATGCCCCTGGGTTCAATCCCCAGTACCAAACAACAAAACAAAACAACCTTTAGTGTGTCCAAGAAAAAATGTCAAACTTTCCAGTGAATCTGATAATCTGACAGAGACTATAATTTTTCTGCATGCCTGTCCTAACTACTCTTAGAAAGGAACCTACTCAGAAAAATACAGCTAGGAGAATTGGTCCCTGGCCTGAGTATGGCAGTTGGGAAATTTATGGAAAAACAGAAGAATGTTTTAAGACTGGTTTCAAGGACCAAAAAGAAATTGCAATCAGTTTCTTCTTCAAGGCACTGATCAAAAGTGGCGGGAAGGGACATGGAAGCCAATTTTAAATGTCAGAGAGATTATTAAGGATATTTAAGAGCAAAACAAGAAAATTAGGAATGGAGGCAAGGAAAGCCAGGAAGTATCTGAGATATCACCAGGAAGTCAAAGGCCATTTTCCTAAAAATTCTGTCCTTTCTGTTGGGGACAGGAAAGGAGCTATAAAGAGTCCTTTTTGCTGACCAGGACAACATCTATTATCAGTAACCAAATTTTGTGTTTTACTTGTAAGTATCTATTAGTTATATAGGTATATAGTAGTTATATAGGTTGGTAGGGAAGTTACAGTTGGTAAGCTGACTTGTTATTGATTCATAGGGCAAGTGGAACGGGTTGGATGCCCTCCTCTCCATCACTGTGTGCCTTTTTTAGAGCTATGTAGCCCGTCAAAGAGGACAGAGAGACACGTCAGATGGGAAAGGACTTGTCATCAGTCATGAGCATGTGCATCTAAAAGGGAGAAAAATATTCTCAAGGACTAATATTGCCTTTGCTGTCACATCTTTCCTGGCTTTGCAGAGGTTAAAAGGATTACTGCATAGCAGCTTCTGAGCATGGAAAAAGGAGGTAATCAGGTTGGCCCACATCCCAGGGAATCTGTGAGGCCTTACTGAGCATGGCATGCCAGCAGAGAGAAGCATGTTGAAATGTACACTAGGGGAGGGGCTCTAGATATTCCCTGGGACCAGGACCTGCGCTGGTCTCCTTGGGAAGTTTGCTTTAGCTGGTGTCTCCACTCAACAGGAAAATTGCTCTCCTTGTCTCCTCCAGGTCAGGTGGAAAATAGAGACATGTTCCCCACATTTCTCCATGTTATGTTTTTATACTAAGCTTGCCTGCTACCCACGCACAATTTCAGAAGCCCAGGCAGAGCAGTTCCTCTGAATGTGGCCAACAAGTAGCATAAAAATTGCAGAAGGAAGGCTGGCCGAAGAACCCGTGCACCTTCATCACAGTCCATGTGTTGGATCCCATGCAAACAAAAGTCCATGTTGCATCCCTGTTCTAGGCCAGTGCTTGACCTTACTGAGTTCCAGCTGTTCCCTCTCTAAAATGTGCAAGTGGGATTCCTCAAGAGCAACGATAGAATCACCGTCCCTCTGTGTCTTCATGCATAATGGAGTGCTCAAATCATGTTGATATAATGACCATCCATATCAGACACTCACTGATGTTCAAATGAAAATAAAATATTCATGAGCACTTTGTAATAAAATCACCATATACACATTCTGACTCTGTCAGGGGCTCACTGAATATGTTCCTTATAAAGTAATATTCCATGGGTGCCATCTACTTGCTCAATAGCATATTGCTATCTAGGTCTTGTCTTCCCTCAGACTTAGTTAAACCAAGCCAACAAGCACTGGCTGTGTCACAGGTGACAGGACTGTGCATTCTGGGGTGGATTCAGATCACTCAGGATTTGAAGCTTCGAGCTGAGCAGCGAACCTCTGCACATGCTCATGACTGATGACAAGTCCTTCCCCATCTGATCTGTCTCTCTGTCCTCTTTGGTGGGCTACACAGTTCTGAAATGGACACACCATGATGGAGAGGAGGCTATCCAACTGGTTCCACTTGCCCTGTGAATCAATAACAAGTCAGCTTACCAACTGTAACTTCCCCACCAACCCATATAACTAATAGATGGCATGGGCTCTGCTTTCAATTATTGGTGAGATAGATATGTGCCTATGAATAAAAGAAAGCATTACTATTTCAGTCAGCATTCTCACCGCTGTGACCCCAAATACCTGATGACCACAACTTAGAGGAAGGAAGATTTATTTGCTCACAGTTCTAGAGATTTCAGGGGTGTTGTTCACGTGGGGCCAGGTGAAGTCTGGGAAGCTCAGGGAATGGCAGCGGGAAGCAGAGAGAGAACATGAATGGCGGGGGGGACTCTGCTCTCTCACATCTTGGAGACCGGAAACAGAAAGCTCCAGAGAAGGGTGTCCATGGACATATGTCTAGTCCCTAAGGCCATACCCCCGGTGACCCACCTCCTCCAATTACACCTACCTGCCTAGGTTGCCATCCAATAAATCCATTGTAATGGATTTATCCACTGATGAGATTATAACTCTTATAATTCAATCATTTCACCTGTGAACATTAATGCATGAGCCCCTCAGGGGACATTCTATACCCACACCTTAGCAATTACCTAGGGAGAAGTGCTATGTAGATAGCAAGGAGGACCTACAAAAGATCTGGGCAGAACACATGCACCTCGAGTTTAGAGGCAAAGAGGACTAGAGGTCTGGAGTCATCACTCAGTGCTTCCAAGATGTGGAAATCCTTGACATGGTCTTGAGCAGTGCTTTTTTGTGGGGGAAGAATAATACTTGAAGACAATTCTGAGGAGACCTTGGGCAAGTGAAAAAAGATAAAGGAAGATACAGCACATGCCGGATGTGCCATGTCACCAGGGGGCAAATCTATAAGGAGGAAAGTTGGGCACGAGAAAGGGTGGAGCAAGTGGCGTCAGAATGTAGAGGTGGCTTTTGGTTTGTGATAGAGAACTAGTAATTGATGGCTTTTAAGCTGCAGGATGATATTATCATAGTGTTCTGGAAAAAAAATTATTTCTGTCACGGTGTGAGGAAAATGATTACATGGGGCAAGTGTAGAAATAGGATATGACTAAAGTTAAGATGCGTTACCCACCTAAGCTGGGAATTCATTCTTGGGCCAAAACATCCTTGAGGTTAAAATGGTCAGGTCAAGAACATGGTCAAAACATCCTGCTCGTATTATACAACAGCTGCTTAGCAATCCAAGTGATGAGTCAGAGTCGTTACTGGAAGGCGTCTCACTGGGAATGTTTAGGAAAATTTGCACACGATTTTTTTTTAAGGAGTGAAAAGGGCATGATGCTTAGAACAATGGCTACTGTTTGTGAAGTTATTTTAAAAGGTGATTATCAGGGTCTGGGGGAAAGTTCTTCTAACTCCTGAGTGAATCTGCTGGATGAGCGATCATTTGCCAGACCAATCTGGTGTACTGGTGACACAGGTGGTGGTATCTATGTGTTCTATATAATCCTATCAGGTAGATAAACACACCTTGGGCCTGCCTCTTCCCTGTCTAGTTCTCCTATATGGTTTGGCTCCAGATATCTTTTGAATGAATAAACTGGGTCAAGTGAAGGGTATATTGCTGCAATCTGTTAAAGGAAAGCAAATCCCAGTGCCTAGATCAGAAGAAAATTCTCCCGGGGAGCGAGCCAATGTCACTGTCTTTGCTTGGAGAAATGTGGCCAATAATTATATCTGAGCTGTGAAATACAACTTTTTTTTTTCCTCCTCCAGCTGGCAGAGGGATTTGGCCCACATCTGTTAAATATTTATCAGTAGCAGATACTAGTTTATCTTCGTTTTTTACTTTCTTGCACAGATCACCAGGATTTTTATTTCGTTAAACTAGAAAATTGCTGATGGGACCACATCTCTCTTGTGGAAACTGGGATTAATTGCAGACAGGAGCTAAAGCGAGTCTGACCTCTGAACACATGAAATTGTGCATATTGTAAGATGACCCCTCTATTGCTATAAAAAACATTTTAATTTTTTTTCCTTTAGATACTGGGGTTTGAATTGAATATTTTCAGTCCTAGTTAGCTCCTCAGATTTTGAGATGGTGACTTAACTGGAAAACGTTTCCTGAAAACACTTATGCTTCTTGATATAGTATTATGGTATTTCTAACTCTTATAGTCATTACTTTTGGTGAGAGACGCCTGGAGTGAGCCAGGCTCAATAAGTTCAGCATCATGCCTGAATTTTCTGATTTTATTTTTTAAGTTTAAATATAATCGGCATGGCTTTAAACTTGATTACTTGAAACCACCATATTTATCTAATTGGTTTTTCCGTGAAAACTCTACCTACTTGATTTCTGGAAAGAACATAATATGTAAAAAGGAATACTTTTCCAATCTATCCATAGAAATTATTTTTCTCATCAACTTTCCTTTCTGCCAACCCTTTTCCCAACCAGGACAATTTACTAACAAGCATTTATCTAGGCAGGATGGCAATGAACAGACCCCTGAATTGGGAGACACAAGAGTTATATTCTTGGCTGCCAGTCTATTAAATGAAGCCATTTGTCTCTCCTGATCCTTGGTTTCCCCTTTGTGTAAAATTGGGACAACCGCATCTGCCTGAACATTCCATCAGGCTGTTAGGAAGAGAAAATCATCATGCTGCAGCTGACTGCAATAACATTTAATGAGCACCTACTTTGCTCTTAATATTGTGCTCTAAACTCTGCGAATAATGATCATTTAGAGAAAGAGTTTCATCAAGTTTCCATCTATAGAAAGAAGAGAGACAACTCCAGAGCTTAGTACACTTCACTACTGTAATGTGTGTATGTTTTTATAAATACTACAGGCATGGAACATTATAATTATATTATTATAAACACTACTTGTATTTATATTTATTTTATGTTAGGTATCTATTTCACGTCAATGTACATTGTCAATTAAGCGATGAGGGTCTCTATAATCCAGGTACAACCAAGAAAAGGTCCTGAATGGACTGGGGCTCAGGGAGGCAGTAAATGTGCAATACTTTGTTCAAGGAACTTTGACAAGCTAGTTTTGATGCTATTTGGGTTAACAAGCCCAGGGTACTTGGAGGAACATAATCTGTGGAATCTCTAGTTACTGTGTGCCCCATACAACTCTAATTAATCCATAAAAACAGAAGTAATGATTCTTATGCTGTTGCACTGTTATGATGATCAGTCCTTAAAAAAATGGGTAGTTATGCACAAGGGTGAAATTTCCATCATGCAGATGTGGAAACTGACTCAGGGAAGGTGTTCAGGGACCCAGAATAAATAGAAGGGGGATTCAACTGCAAAATTTCCCACATCAGGCCATTCTCCCCTTATGTGTGCTGGCTCCTATAGGGGCTTCGTTCCATCAATCCCCAGAAGGCTGGATAATCTGTTTCCCATATGCACTGGTGATACCAGTTATCCTTTTCTATGCCATATATATAGTTCAGGGGATTGGACCTAGGGCCTTGCACATGCTGTGCAAGTGCTTTACCACTGAGCTACATCCCCAGCCCTGTTGTCTTCTTTAATGTTAAAAGAGATGGCCCCTTGTTCAGGAGGAACATGGCCATGTCATCTTGTTCATAACATTTTCTGTTTATCTTCAGTGACATTTTCACTTCCTCGCTGTTATGACCAAACTCTTTGCACCTTCTAGAGCCACTGTTAGCTATCTCATAACCACACCTTTGGTCTTCCTCGCTTCTCTGTCTTGAGTTCCACACCCATATCCCATCCCCGAGACCCCCAGATGATATCTTTGTACATTGATGACCTTCTCTTTCTTCAGAATGTATCCAAAATGCTCTTTCCTCCTTCGATATCTCCTTAAGCCAACCAAACAGAATGTAATCTCTTCATCCTTCAAGTCTTAATAGAAATGATCTCAACCTCTTTTTATACTCTTCATTGAATTTCTTCCATTAGTGCATCCACTATAGCATACATGTCACTAATAGGTTAGACTCTACATTTCTCGAAAGCAGAGGGAATTATTTCCGTCTTCCTATTTGATATTCCTACTGCCTTTGCCTCACTGCCATTTTCGAAACTGCTACAAAGCCTATCACACACCATTATTATTTACTTTTTAAGAATTTTGGTGTCTTGTAGTAGGCTTCCCAAGGTTATGGATGACTCTTATTCATACCTTTGCTCAATAAATATGCATTGAGGTGAATTGAGTTAGAAGTTCTAGTTATAAGGGGTTATGATACAGTGGGTGTACAAAGTATAGAGTTATCAACAGCACAGAGGGATAATTACATTGTAGGGCAATTTACCCAGAATGAATGGCATGTCATTTGAGTTCTCAGGGAAGAATATGAGTGAAGAGGCGGGCCAGTGATGAGAAGAGGGCCTCCCACCAAGAACAATTCAATTCTATCCAGTGTTTATTCTGTCATTATGTGACTGTCACACAACTCATTGCTGGATTTAAAATAGTTCACAGGGGCAATGTGGACACTTAGGCATCAAACAAATTGCAATAATAGTTGGTTTCATGAAGCCGGACATCTTTTTAAATACTTTAGCTGTGGTTTCTCACATGCAAATATAAGTAATAATAATGATGTTAAAAACTCCCAATTCACAGTGTTTAGGGGAAGATCAGGGGCATCAAATATGGGAAAGGAATTGTGAACTTCCAAATAATTTACAAATGCACATTCTTATCTAGTAGAGAATGGTCCTTATGGTCCCAGAACTCATAATTCCCTTTCCTTCCATATTTCTTGCATACAATAGTCTTGGAAACCAAAGAAAGAAAACCCTACTGAGGAAGATGTGTGTCATGTTCTGTGGGGAGCTAGAAGGAAAATGAAATTAGGAATCCAGAGGAGGAAATGGAAAGATGGATGACCTGATATATCCAGGAGCTATTTTTAACCAAGATAAGAATCTCATTTAGGTTGTAATTAATTATAGGTGCTTCAACATTTTCATTTGTTATGATTAACTTGGCTTGGATGATCAATCTCTGTTGACAGCTCC
This sequence comes from Glis glis, assembly GCA_004027185.1. Lineage (NCBI taxonomy): Eukaryota > Metazoa > Chordata > Mammalia > Rodentia > Gliridae > Glis > Glis glis. The sequence continues at coordinate 3,992 of PVJS01045856.1, read as the reverse complement.
AGTAGATAGGTGGAATTTCTAGTCTGAGATGGAAATTACTTCAATATTAATCAATCCTTGGTGGTTCTGAGATGACAGTTTTCCCCCATCAACAAGTCCTGGAGCTTTATTAGTCCCCTGGACATTTTATGAACTTTCCACAGCAGCAAAAGGAAAACCATGCATTATTTCACAGGAATTTTAGCTGGTGCTGAGCTAAAAGACAAAGTCTCCCTTTCTTGGCTTTGCAAAACAAGAAAGCTTCTGGGATCAGCTCTGGCTGCTCCCCTTGCTCACCCAGAAACACTGGCTTCCTTACTGTTCTGCAGTCTATCAAGCATAGCTTTCTCTCAGATAGTTTGCATTTTGTATTAGTCAGTTTTCTGGGACTATAATGGAATACCTGAAGCTGGACGACTTATAAAGAAAAAAGGTTTAGCCAGGCATGGTGATGCATGCCTCCTAATACCAGTAGTTGGGAGACCGAGATAGGAGGACTGAAGGTTAAAGACCAGCCTCAGCAATTAAGCGAGACCCTCAGCAATGTAGTGAGACCATGTTTCAAATTTAAAAAAATAGAAAATAGGGCTGGGGGTGTAGCTTAAAGTTAGAAGGCCCCTGAGTTCAATCTCCAGTACCCCCTACCCCCCAAAGAAAAGAAGTTTATTTGGGCTTGTGGTTCTGGAGTTATAAGTCCAGCAGGGCCCACATGTGGTAATGACCTTCCTACAGGCCGAACATCACATGGCAAGAGACAAGGAGTGCACGTGTATGTCTGTCTCCTCCGATCTCTTTTTCTCTTCTTATAAAGTTATCAGTATCCAATCATGGGGACCTACCTTAATGATCTTCTGGAAGCCTAATCATACCTCTATAGATCATAGACTATGTCCCTGTTGTCTCTCTCTCCCTCTCTCTCTCTCTCTCTCTCTCTCTTTTTGCGGTACTGGGGATTGAACCCAGGGGCATCCTACCTCCGAGCTACACTCCCAGACCTATTTTTTATTCTTCCTTTTGAAACAGGGTCTCACTAAGTTGCAGAGGGCCTCACTAAGTAGCTGAGGGCCTCACTAAGTAGCTGAGGCTGGCCGTGAATCGGGATCCTCCGGTCTCAGCCTCCCAAGTACTGGGATGACAAGAGTGTGCCACCACGCCCGGCTAGTCCCTGCCCTCTTAATACCTCACAACGGGGACTGAATTTCTGCACATGTACCCTGTGGCACACAGTGGAACCACATCCACACCTACAGCACACTTGCTATGCCTTCTGTCCGGAACGCCAGCCATATGTAAGATATTCCATTCCAAGGAGGTCAAGAACCTCTTCTTCCTCTGCTCCATCTCCATGGTGCTGACCACACTCCCCCATACTATGCTCTGGTACTTGTTTCTTATTTGGCTGCCTCCTGCCATCAGGATGTAAGCTGTGCAGGTGGGGACAGGCATGGGAGTTCTGTTTTTTCTGTTCCTCACTGTGTCCCCAGAGCTTGGGCAGTGCCTACACACAGAGGCCCTTCCCAAGGAGCTGGGGCATGTTAAGTGATTCTTCACAGCACCCATGCTTTAGCTGGCCACTAGGAATACTTGAGTGCTGTAAGAAGGAAATGTCTTCACCACACTCTGTACTCAGCACACCCATAACTACCTAAGGACACACGTGAGCGTGGAGACATGATTCCAAAGAGGTTATAACTCCTTCCTCCTCCTCCTCTTCCTCCTCCTCCTCCTCCTCCTCCTCTTCCTCTTCCTCCTCTTCCTCCTCCTCCTCTTCCTCCTCCTCCACCACCACCTTCTTCTTCTTCTTCTTCTTCTTCTTCTTCTTCTCCTTCTCCTTCTCCTCCTTCTCCTCCTTCTCCTCCTTCTCCTCCTCCTCCTCCTCCTCCTCCTCCTCCTCCTTCTTCTTCTTCTTCTTCTTCTTCTTCTTCTTTTCTGGTAAAAGGGATTGAATGCAGGGGCATTCTCCCTCTGAACTACAGCCCAGCCCTATTTATTTATTTATTTGTTTGTTTGTTTGTTTATTCATTCATTCATTTATTTACTGAAACAGGGTCTCGTTAAGTTGCTGAGGCTGCTCACAAACCTGTGAGCCTCCTGTCTCAGCTTCCAAAATACTGGGATTACAGGCATGTGCTACCATGCCCAGTTATTCCATTCACAAAAGTTTCATTTTACTCTAAAATATTGGTTTGAAATAATTACAATGCACCAATAAAAGTATAAAATAAAAATAAATTTCAGGATATCCCCAAAGAAAAAAAATCTTGGTGTTTCTGCATCAAATAATTTTACCCTTTTATGTCAGAATAAAAAAAAAAAACAGAAGCTGGGCATGGTGGTGCATGCCTGTAATCCCAGTACTTGGGAGGCTGAGACAGAGGATAGGAGGTTCAAGGCCAGTCTCAGCAACGTGATGAGGCCAAAATAAAAATAGAAAAGGTACTGGGGGTGGAGCTCAGAGTTAGAATGACCCTGGGTTCAATCCAAAGTACCAAAAGAAAAAATAAGGAAAAATAAAATCAATTTTCTCATTGATCTATTGGTACCTCTCTTGGAGTTATCCACAAAGGCTTTTTACTATATGAGCCTGAGGACAGGACTGAATCTGTATGCACAAGATGCTTTGGAGAAGTGTGAGCATAAAGGTTTTGGAGTTGGAATGTCTAGTCTTTGATACAGTTGCTGCTACTAACCCCCTGAATCTCATTGTCATGCAACCTTTCTTCCCTTGCCTCAGTATCTTCCCTTATTAAATAAGGCTGGGGGTAATGATAGGTAGAAAAACTCTAAATTCCTTTCCAGTGGCAAAATGCTAGATTTTAAATCAAGAGAGATCTGAGCCAGGTTTTCAATAAATGCCTCTTGGCTGGAAAAACTGAAATTCTTGTTTCATCCCGGTGGGAGTCAGCTCCTGCAGCTGGTGAGAGGCCATTCTTTCTCTGCCTGCTGCAGTTGAGCAGGTATGGTGTAACGAGGAATAGATGAAGTCAAGATCCTTTTCAGGACCAGGCTGGGTGGAAGGAGATGGAGAGAGGAAGCACAGATCCACCTGGTGCTTGTAGACAAACACACCCTCTTCCTGGGAGGAAGTTGGAGGACTCACTGTAATGTGGCTCTGGCGCCCCCTGGTGTTCCTTCCCAGACTTTTCCTGTAACTTCAAGGACACAAGCAATAGACTTTTTTTCCCCCCTTGGAAAACATTCCCAGTAAGAAGGTGTTACAGTTTAGATATTGAATGTCCCCTGAAAGAGCTCATGTATTGATGTACAGAGTTGATATAATTAAACCATGAGGGTTATAATTTTATCAGTGACTATATCTATTGTAGTGGATGTATTGGGTGGTAACCGAGGCAGGTGGGGTGTGGCTGGAGGAGGGGAGTCCTTGGGGGTTTGGCCTTAGGGACTATGCATGTGTCCTTGAACCCCCTTCACTAGCTCTTTCTTGCTTCTGGCCTTGTGATGTGAGAGCAGAACGCTTATTCTGCTCTATTCCTTTCTCTGCCTCCTGTTGCTAAGCCCTGAGCTCTGCAGATTTTACTCAGCCTAACATGGACTGAATCCCTGAAATCTCTAGAACTGTGAGCAAATAAATCTCCTTCTGCTAAGTCGTTGTGGTCAGGTTTTTTTTTTTTTTTTTTTTTTTTTTTTGGTTACAGCAGTGAGAATGCTGACTGAGACAGAAAGTTCACCTGATGATTTTATGACTTTTTGAAAGATTCATTAGTGGAATTAAAAATGTAGTTCAGAGTCAGGCATGGTGGCACAGGCCTGTATTCCTAGTACTTGGGAGGCTAAGACAGGAAGATAACAGGTTTGTGGCCAGCTTCAGCAACATAGCAAGGCCCTCTACAACTTAGTGAGACACTGTTCCAAAAATGAGAAATAAAATAGGGCTGAGGGTATAGTTCAGAGGTAGAACACCCCTGGGTTCAATTCCAAGTAACTAACAACAACACACACACATACAAACACACACACACACACACACACACACACACACACACAATGTAGTT
>PVJS01045855.1:0-16054 GCA_004027185.1 Glis glis | reverse complement strand
AGTAGAACGCCCCTGGGTTCAATCCCCGGTACCGCAAAAAAAAAAAAAAAAAAAAGAATGGCAAAAGCTGGGCATCATGGCCCACACCTGTAACCCCAGTACTTGGGAGGCTGAGACAGGAGGATCACAGGTTCAAGGCCAGCCTCAGCAACTTAGCAAGGCCCTCAGCAACTTAGTGAGACCCTGTTTCAAAATAAAATAGGGCTGGGAGTGTAGCTCAGAGGTAGAACACCCCTGGGTTCCATCCCCAATACCACAAAAAATAAGAAAGAGAAGCTGAGCGTGGTGGCACACACTTGTTATCCCAATACTTGGGAGGCTGAGACAGGAGGATCGTGGCCAGCCTCAGCTACTTAGTGAGGCCCTCCGCAACTTAGTGAGACCCTGTTTCAAAATAAAGAATAAAATAATAGGGCTGGGGGTGTAGCTCTGAGGTAGAATGCCCCTGGGTTCAATCCCCAATACTGCAAAAAAAAAAAAAAAAGAGAGAAAAGAAAGAAAGCTGAATGAAAAGTACTTGAATTTTTATTTTATTATTTTATATATTTATTAGTGCTTGGATAGAACTCAGGGCTTTACTTAGCTATACCCCAGCTTGACTTTTTCTTTACCTGTAGTTTCACTTTTGCCTTTGGCTGTAAAACACTTCATGGCATAAAGACTCAAACAACTCAATCTTCACACATGCAGAAGAAAAGTAACAAATTTAACACATTTCCAAAATAATAGTGACATATGAACTGCAGAGGAAACCCATGCAACCACTCTGTACTAATCAATCTAGTCCTTCTCTCACAGATTAAGTATCTCTCCAAGAATCACCAAATACTTCACTGGGCACAGCAACGCACATCTATATTCCCAGAGACTCAGGAGGCTGAGGCAGAGGATGGCAAGTTGGAACCCAGCCTGGGTAACTTAGCGAGACCCTGTCTCAAAATAAAAAATAAAAAGGGCTAGGGATATAACTTAGTGATAATGTCCCTGGTTCAATCCCTACTATTGCAAAAAAAATTTTTTTAAATCATCAAATACTTGAGAAAAACCAATAGTATGAAAAAGAAACTGAAATGAAGAGAAGATAAAGATAATTCTGGGAAGTAGAACAGAGCTTCAAGAATCAGAGATTTTTTAAAAATCAGAGATATTTGATATTATAAGAAAAGACAAAGGTCTTAGAAATTAAAAACATAATTACTGAAATTAATTGAATAGAAAGGCTAAAAACAGAATAGCTAAAAACAAAAATTATGGTCTAAAAGATAAGATTGAGGAAATGTACAGCATAAAACTAAGGAGGAGTTTTATACTGAACGTACAGCATAAAACTAAGGAGGTAGAGTAAGGGCATAGTGGCAGACGCCTATAATCCCAGTACTTGGGAGGCTGAGATAGGAGGGAGAGTTCAAGGAGAGCCTCAACAATGTAGCAAGACTCAACAATCAAACTAGATCCTGTTTCAAAACAAAAATGAAAAGGTCTGGGGGTGTGGCTCAGAGGTAGAATGCCCCTGAGTTCAATCCCCATTTCCACAAAAACCAAACAAACAAAAACAACAACAAAAAAGGAGGTGAAAAATTAGAGGCAACTTAAGAGACACGGAGAATAGATACAGAACCTATTCTATTATGTCTAAAAGAAAGTGGGAAAGAGTGTGGCAACTACTGTGTTATTTACCTAACATCCACTCTACTTTTTCCTCACTAATAGAACCCTGATTTTACTTATTTATTTATTTATTTATTTATTTATTTATTTTATTTTTGCGGTACCGGGGATTGAACCCAGGAGCATTCTACCTCCAAGCTACACCCCCGGCCCTATTTTTTATCCTTTATTTTGAAACCGGTCTCACTAAATTGTGGAGGGCCTCACTAAGTAGCTGAGGCTGGCCGAGAACCTGGATCCTCCGGTCTCCGCCTCCCAAGTACTGGGATTACAAGCATGCGCCACCACGCCCGGCTTCCTGATTTTATTTTGATCAGCAATGTGTCCAGATTAAATTTTCTAGCCTTCCTTACAGAAGAAGTAGGTAATATAAGAAGTTGGGAACTTCTAGCAGTTTTGCTTTCCTAATATGGGCTCTGTCACATGTTTTTCTGTGTTGTTTCTTCTTATTGCGATGCAGATGTGATTTAGAGCTGTAGCAGTCATCATGTAATCATGAGGGAACAGTCTCAGCCTTGACATTCTAAGACCAGCAACTATTTACCTGGACTTTTATTTCATGAAGAAAAAAATTACACCAACCTTCTTTTCTTTTCTTTTTTCTTTTGTGGTACTGGGGATTGAACCCAGAGGCATTCTACCTCCAAGCTATACCCCCAGCCCTATTTTATTTATTTTATTTGGAAATGGGGTTCTCACTAAATTGCTGAGGCTGGCTTCGAACCTGCAATCCTCCTGTCTCAGCCTCCCAAGTACTGGGATTACAGGCATGCACTACCACACCTGGCGTAAACCCCTAATTTGTAAAGCCAATTTTTAGTCCAATTTTCTGCTACAGTTATACACCCAACTGATATAAAGAGAGAATGAGCCGGGCACAGTGGTGCATGCCTGTAATCCCAGTACTTGGGAGGCTGAGACAGGAGAATCACAGGTTTGAGGCCAGCCTCAGCAACTTAGGCCCTCAGGAATTTGGCAAGACCCTGTTTCAAAATAAAACATAAAATAAGGCTAGGGGTATACAGCTCAAAGGTATAATCCCTGGGTTTAATCTCCAGTAATACACACACACACACACACACACACACACACACACACGCACGCACGCACAGACAGGAAAAAGAGAGGGGGGGGAGAGAGAGAGAGAGAGAGAGCGAGCGAGAGAATGGAAAACTACTCAAAGAGAATTTCCTTGACCCAAAGAAAGGCAAGGATTTTCAGAATGAAATAGCCAGCGAAGTATCAAGCGGATGGGGAAAAATAAAGAAATGGAACACAATTAGACATCCATTGCTGATGTTTCGGAACTCCAATGATAAAGAGAAAATCCTCAAAGCTTCTAGAGAGGAAAATGGGGTAATCAAACTGGTAACAAACTGCTCAACAGCAACAATGACAGCTACAGAACCATGCAGCAATATCTGCAGTGTTATGAGGAACATGAGTTTTGACCTATACTTAGTTGAATCATCAGCAACACATAAGGATACAATAAAGACAAAGATAAAGCATGATGATGCCATATGAGAATGCTATACCAGTAACTGGAGGCGCCTGTGGTAAAGGAAACTAGGCGCTCCTGCGAGGGGGCTGGTGCCCTACTCACCCAGTCCTTCTGGCTGAGTCTGGCTGCTTCATTATATACTTCAGTAGCAGCCTTATGCTTTCCCAGAAGAAATCTGCAAAAGATGCAATTCCAAATATTACTCAGAATTCTTACAAGGCTACATTTTATTCATGTTACATGCAGATGGGAACTCTGGAAGCCGCCCCTCTTGGGCTGTGCAGGGAAGGCCAGGGAGCTGCTGCAGCACCAGCAGCCCTCCAGACAGGGTCTGCACTGCAGTGGTTCCATGGCCTTTGTCTCATCATGCACCAATTCAAGTGAAAGTGTTCTGTATTTTTTTTCTGCAATGTACTATAAAGACCCAAAAAGAAACAAGCCAAATGATATAAGCAACAGCTGCCATCATTTATCACCATCATCCATTAGGGACATGTCCTTTCCTCCCAAGTCAAAGGTGTTTTTTTTTTAACCTGATAAGAGATCATGAGTTTGGAGAGAAATAAGGGAAAACTTGGCTCTGCACAAAAATAATGCAGGTACAAATGACAACAAAGAAAAGTGGAAAGAAAGTAGATATAGAAACTCTGTGGAATATTCTACTACTCTGGAAAGAGAGTGTACCTAGTAACTTATAAAGACTTTAAAGATTACTTCAATTTAGGAACCCTCAAGGCATTCAATCAACAAATACTAAAAACCTACTGTGTGTCAAGTATTAGTTAAGTATTACAAGAGCTGGGCATGGTGGCGCATACTTGTAATCCCAGTACTTGGGAGGCTGAGACAGGAGGATCGCAGGTTCGAGGACAGCCTCAGTAAGTAGTGAGACTCTCATCAACCTAGCGAGACCCTCTTTCAAAATAAGAAATAAAATTGGGCTGGGGATGTAGCTCAAAGGTAGAATGTCTCTGGGTTCAATCCCCAGTACCAAAAAAAAAAAAAGTATTAGAATAGCAGCTGAGGAAAATTCCATGGGCTGCCCATATAATTAGAGGACTTAAGGCCCAAGATGACACTATTTAAGTAATAAGCAGTAACAGTCTCCTTCAATCAAACTAGAATGTACAGTGTTTGAATTACTTAGTTCCTTAACACTAGTTTATCTTACTTTCTCAGATCTCAAGATTAATCCATGCTCTTCAAAATAAATCCCATTATACTTTTCAAGCCACTTTCCTCCTGTATCAGGCTGCCAGCAGCAGCTCAGCCCAAGAATGCATTTTTTTTTATTTTTTTGTTTTTGCGGTACCGGGGATTGAACCCAGGGGCGTTCTACCTCCGCGCTACACCCCGACCCTATTTTTTATACTTTATTTTGAAACCGGGCCTCACGAAGTTGCGGAGGGCCTCACTAAGTAGAGAGAGAGAGAGACAGGGAGAGAGAGAGAGAGAGAGAGAGAGAGAGAGCTGAGTCTGGCTGCAAACCCAGATCCTCCAGTCTCCGCCTCCCAAAGTACTGGGATTACAAGCATGCACCACCATGCCCAGCAAGAATGCATTTTATACTGTACTCTGTGAGTGTCCTAGGGCCTCTAGGCTGCCAATACTCACAAAGATCTGGCCACCTGCTTGAGGTTATCGGCACACTGAGGGCTGAGAATAGCGCACGTCTGAAAGAGTTCTAGGGATTCTTGGATATTTCCTTCCAGGCGAAATATCAGTGCTGCCAAGAAATAGAAAATAAAACCATGTTTTAGGAAGAAGAACCTGGCATCAGGAAAATTGGAGAAGAGGGAGGTAGGAAACCACATTGAAGAAATCCTTTGGATAACTGTATCTTAAATACAATCAATTATCACTTCAGATGGTTGAAACAAGCAAAGCTGTCAACAAACTAAAACTTCTTTTAATAAGGTAACTCAAACCTACTTACTCCTCTACTCCCAGAATCTACCACACAGATATTGGTTTCATTGTAAATTATCACAGAAACCCTTCACAAAAGCCGGGCGTGGTGGCGCACGCTTGTAATCCCAGTACGTGGTAGGCTGAGACCAGAGGATCCGGGTTCGCAGCCAGCCTCAGCTACTTAGTAAGGCTCTCCACAACTTAGTGAGACCCGGTTTCAAAATAAAGAATAAAAAATAGGGCTGGGGTGTAGCTCGGAGGTAGAATGCCTTTAGGTTCAATCCCAGTACCGCAAAAAAAAAAAGAAACCCTTCAAAATAAGAGTATTTTGGGTGTCTACATTAGATGCTTTATTTATTATAATCCACACTTTCATGTAACAGTTTACAAAAAGAAGTCCCAAAAGGTAGAAGTGGAATCAATACACCAAGTCCAACATGGAGACACTGGCAAAGAACACACTAATATTCCGGACTTTAGTTTTCAGTATAGTAACCAATCAAAACCTGTAATTTTTCCTAGGCCTATGTTTTGCGAAGAACTTATCAGGAACTAAAAGTCTGGAACTTGTGATATTAGGAATAAAAAAGCATTTTTTTTGTCATGATGTCCTAATGTGTCAATATCTGACCAGTTATGTCAGCAAAGTATATATTAATCTGAAGACTATAAATGCAATGAATGGTAAACAAAACCATTCATTTATACCAAAGTAAAAAAGAGAATTACTGGAAAAACTAAGGATGCTACTTTTGGAATTAAAATTTAAGTAGGTGGTTTCTGTATTTGGTTTCTGAAGAGTTTAATTTATTCTCCAGTTTATCCTGTGTATATCTAGGCTACTTCTCTTCATCCTGACTCACTTTACAAAATCCCCAAGCCTTTTCTCATCATTTTTAGCTTGACTATAAGGAACCCTTCCAAAAGCATTTTCTGGCCCTGAAACTACTGCATGAGACAGGGATTCTAAGCATCCTTTCTGAAAAACACTAGCAGAAACTAAAAATGGGGTAAATGATGGTAGCAAATTTTTTAATAGTACTCATCATTTCTGAAATCAAATCTAGCACATGAATTATGTTCAGAGTCAAAAATACTCAATTTTTGTGGAACATTTACTTATATTTAAGTATTTCAGAAGTTGTTTGGTCTTTTTATAAGAAGGTAGGCCATGTATACTTCTCCAGTAAGAAGAGAAGAAATATGTGTCTTACCTTGGACATAGATAGCATATTCACATAACCCCTGAGTCTCCTGAAGTTGTTCTTTGATAACAGCCTGAAAGAGGATGAAAAATACCTCTGAGTAGTGGTTACATGTCTTCAAAAGTCTTTAAAAAAAGGTAGAAATGGCCAGCGTGGTGACACACGCTTGTAATCCCAGTACTTGGGAGGCTGAGACAGGAGGATCACAGGTTCACGACCAGCCTCAGCAACTTGTGAGGCCCTCCACAATTTAATGAGACCCTGTTTCAAAATAAAGAATAAAATAGGAAAAAAAAAATAGGGCTGGGGTGGAGCTCAGAGGTAGAACGTCCCTGGGTTCAATCCCTAGTACCACACACAAAAAAAAATAAAAAGAAAAGCAAAAGATAGAAATGGACAATGGGCATATGTGAGAAACCTAGGACACTAACAATGACTATAAAAAAATTTCTTCAGAATTTAAAACAAATCTCAACCCTTGTTGTGATTTTTTATTTATTTATTTATTTTTGGTGGTACTGAAGATTAAACCCAGGGGCATTCTACCTCTGAGCTATACCCCCAACCCTATTTTATTTTTTATTTTGAAACAGGGTCATGCTAGGTTGCTGAGGCTGACTTCAAACCTTCTATCCTCCTGACTCAGCCTCCCAAGTACTAGGATTACAGACATGTGCCACCACATAAACCTTGATTATTTATTTTAGAATGAAATTGGTAAACTACAAGGCTCACAGGCCATTTTTGCACAGCTCTCAAGCTAAGAGTGTTTTTTTTTAATATTTTTGAAGAGTTACAAAAAAGAAGATGAATATGAGATAAAGACTGTATGCAAGCCAGGAGTGGTAGCACATGCTTGTAATCCCAATACTTAGGAGGATGAGACAGGAGGATTGCAGGTTCGTGGTCAGCCTCAGCAACTTAGTGAGACCCTGTTTCAAAATAAAAAATAAAATAGGGCTAGGTTTGTAGCTCAAGGTAGAATGCCCCTGAGTTCAATCCCCAGTAACACACACACACACACACACACACACACACACACACACACACACACGAGACTTATATGGCCTGAAAAGTTAAGCTATCTGGCCCAGTACAAAAAAGTTTGCTAACACCTGTCTAAAATCTAATTAGGCAAGCTAGAAAAACATATGAAGATTTTCAAGCACTATTACAGATGGTAGGAATTCTCTGACGAGCAAAACATAGACTCTATCCCTCTACTATGATAAGCTAAGCCTAGGGTGCTATTGGAGCCCAGAAGGCAAGCATCTGATTCTAACTCAGAGAACTGGAATCCGGGCGTGGTGGCGCACGCTTGTAATCCCAGTACTTGGGAGGCTGAGACCAGATCTGGGCCAGCCTCTGCAACTTAGTGAGACCCTGTTTCAAAAAATAAAGAATAAAAAATAGGGCTGGGGGTGGAGCTCGGAGGTAGAATGCCCCTGGGTTCAATCCCCAGTACCGCAAAAAAAAAAAAAAAAAAAAGAAAGAAAAGAGAATTGGAGAAGGCTTTCCAGAGTAAACAGTTTCAAATTCTGTGTTGTCAAGAGGTGGGAGAGAAATTGAGGTAGCCAAGAGAGTCAGAGAAAAAGGACTTAAAATATCATTACAAAAAGCTTCAGTGTAATGGGAAAATTTTTGATTAAGTTTTAAGCTGGAATGAACCAAATTCTATTTACTGTACAGAAATATCACTTTAGGCGCATCACTGAAAACAGATTGAAAAGGGACAAGATTAAAGACAAGATTGATAGAACTCTTCTGGTGGTTTAAATTAAAATAATGAGCCAGGCGTGGTGGCGCACGCTTGTAATCCCAGTACTTGGGCGGCTGAGACAGAAGGATCACAGATTTAAGACCAGCCTTGGCAACTTAGAAAGACCCAATTTCAACATAAAAAATTAAAAAATCAGGCTGGGGGTGTAGCTCAGAGGTAAAATGCCCCTGGGTTCATTCCCCACTACCACAAAAAATAAAATAAATAATAAAATAAAATAATGAGCAGGCTGTGGTGGTACACGCCTGCAATCCCAGTATTTGGGAAACTGAGACAAGAGGATCAGATTCAAGGCCAGCCTCAGCAACTCAGCCAGGCTCCCAACAACTTAGTGAGACCCTGTTTCAAAATAAAAATAAAATAGGACTGGGTGGGTGAAAATTTTAAACTATTTACTAGTAGTAAATACCCAGAGGTAGAATGCCCCTGGGTTCAATTAAATAAATAAATAATAAAAAGGGCTGGGGGTTTGGCTGGAGAAAGAATGCTCATGGGTTCATCCCCTGGTACCAAAAAAAAAGAAAAGAAAAAAAGTTAAAATAATAAAGATCAAAGCAGGAAGGGGGGAGAGTAGACAATTTCAAGAGGTGATAAGAGAAGTACTTCCAGAACTTGATTATATATATATATATATATATATATGGGGGTTTTTTGGTACTGGGAATAGAACCCAGGGGCCTCTTACCTCCGGGCTACACCCCCAAACCTATTTTATTTCTTATTTGGAAACAGGGTCTCGCTAAGTTGCGGAGGGCCTCACTAAGTTGCTAAGGCTGGCTGCAAACCTGCAATCCTCCTGTCTCAGCCTCCCAAGTACTAGGATTACAAGTGTGTGCCACCACGCCCAGCCTTGATTATCTATATTAAGAAATGTATCAGGACCAAGCATGGTGGTCCACACTTGTGATCCCAGTACTTGGGAGGCTGAGACAGGAGGATGACAGGTTTGAGGACAGCCTCAGCAAATAGCAAGACTCTTAGCAACAGTGAGACACTGTTTCAAAACAAAAAAATTTTAAAAAGGGAGAGGGTATAGCTCAGGGATAGAATGCCCCTGGGTTCAATCCTCAGTACCAAAAAAGAAAAAGAAAGAAATGGATCAGGGGTCTGTGACACATTCACAGCTGAGTGTACCCTCCCCTGAGATGGAAAATGGGAGAAGGAATAGGTTTGAAGGGGAGCAGATAAATTCAGCTATAGACGAGCTGAATTTAAAATGCTTGTGAGGCATTTAGTAAGTATCAGACTGATCTGGAGATCAGGAGGAAATGTGTCTAAGGAACAAAGAAAGGGTAAAGGATAGGACCAATTCTTAAGAAATAAGCACAGGCTGGGCATGGTGGCATACACCTGCAATCCCAGTACTTAAGAGGCTGAGACAGGAGGATCATAGTTTTGAGGCCAGCCTCAACAACTTAGCAAGACCCTCAGCAACCTAGTGAGACCCTGTTTCAAAATAAAAAATAAAAAAGGGCTGTGGGGTATAGCCTATAGGTAGAATGCCCCTGGATTCAATCCCAGTATCAAAAAAGAAAAGAAAGACACACAGGAAGAGACACCAAGGAAACTGAGAAGTGATCAAAAATAAAAAGGGAAACATAGAAAGGGTAATATCACAGAAGGAGAAAAAAAAGAACCTTTCAGGAGCCATACTGGCACTAAACTTTAGATCTGTGCATTGCCATTGGTATAAATGCCACAGGTATAAATTAAAAGCCAGAACTCTAGAAGCATTACAAAGCTGTAAGTGTTAAAAAAAAAAAAGACAACACCAAGGATATTTTGTTTTTTAATACTACCATCTAGGCCGGGCGTGGTGGCGCACGCTTGTAATCCCAGTACTTTGGGAGGCGGAGACCAGAGGATCCGGGTTCGCCGCCAGCCTCAGCTCTCTCTCTCTCTCTCTTTCTCCCTCTCTCTCCCTCCCTGTCTCTCTCTCTCTCTCTACCTAGTGAGGTCCTCCGCAACTTCATGAGACCCGGTTTCAAAATAAAGTATAAAAAATAGGGCCGGGGGTGTAGCGCGGAGGTAGAACGCCCCTGGGGTTCAATCCCCGGTACTGCAAAAAAAATAAAATAAAATAAAAAATACTACCATCTACCAGCAAGTGTATAACATATATTGTATGTTACCAGAGATGTAAATAGAGAAAAAGAAAACAAATGGTTTTTACCTAAAACCATTACTATATTTATACAAATTATGATCAACCTCAGCATAATAAAATGATAAAATAAAAATCAATGAAATACCATTTCTTAGCTGGGCATGGTGGTGCACACTTGTAATTCCAGTACTTGGGAGGCTGAGACAGGGGGATTACAGGTTCAAAGCCAGCTTTGGCAACTTAGTGAGGCTCTCAGCAACCTAGTGAGACCTTGTTTCCAAATAAGATATAAAAATAATTGGGCTGGGGGTGTAACTTGGAGGTAGAATGCCTCTGGGTTCAATCCCCAGTACCAAAAAAAGAAGAAGTATCATTTCTTACCTATCTAAAAATAAAAAATAAATAGATAATATACTGAGTTGAGTGTCTGCCTCTACCAGGAAACCAAGAAGTACCAGAAAATAACTGCCTTTCAGCTTGTCTTGGCATGAGAAGACACGTAGAACACACCTGAACCTGACCCACAGTCTACAGTCAAACCTGTCTAATCCAGAGCCAATCCGGACCCCATGAGCAATTGTTGAATGTCTGTTTATTGGAGGCCACTGAAATTTTGAGGTTATTTGTTAAATAGTGCTATCATAGCAAAAGCTAACCAATACACAGTGTGAAGAAAGATAAATTCACATCCTAGTGGGATATCAAGTGCCACACTGTGCTGCAGACCCTGTTATTTGCCTACACGACAGCCTGCCTCTCATTTCCTCTTACCTTGCATGCTTCATAATCCTTCCGGACATAGTGTAGATGTATCAACCAGTTCTGTCTCTCCAAAATAGGAAACTCTGGAGCTGGAGAGCATATTTTGACAACACAAACAACAAAATCATTGTTATATTTTCTCCTTTAGCATTATCCTTATGTCCAAACTAATCATAAGCATATTGAAATATCACATAAATTCTTCATGCTGCTAACAATAAGCATATATTAGAGTGAGTGCATAAAAATATAAAGACTATTAAACTAAGATACTTGTCCTGTTATTACAATTGGATATATGGCTCTCTTAAATTCTGTGGTTTATAACATCAGTTTCTCACATGAAAATTTGGTTTGAAAAACAAAATTATCATTCTATGTCTCTTCTCCTCTCTCCCAATTATAAAAAGTGAACAGGAAGACTTTCTAAAGGAGATTTCAGGATTTTTTTTTTTTTTTTGCGGTACCAGGAATTGAACCCTGGGGCGTTCTACCTCCGCGCTACACCCCGGCCCTATTTTTTATACTTTATTTTGAAACCGGGTCTCACGAAGTTGCAGAGGGCCTCACTAAGTAGAGAGAGAGAGAGACAGGGAGAGAGAGAGAGAGAGAGAGAGAGCTGAGGCTGGCCGCGAACCCGGATCCTCCGGTCTCCACCTCCCAAAGTACTGGGATTACAAGCATGCGCCACCACGCCCGGCGATATGAGGAATATTTTTAACAAAAATTTTTAATATAGTTAATGTCATACCTGATAAATCAGAGTACCAAAAATATCGTAAATAGTTAAATACATTCTTTAGAAATAGCTCAAATGGGAGCCAGATACAGTGACACATGCCTGTAATCCTAGTACTTGGGAGGCTGAGACAGGAGGATTACAAGTTTGAAGCCAGCCTCAGCAACTTAGCAAGACCCGGTTTCCAAATTAAAAAAAAAAATAGGGCTGGGGGTGAGCTCAGAGGTAGAATGCCCCTGGATTCAATCCCCAGTACCACAAAAAAAAAAAAAATAGCTCAAAGGGAAACATTATACTGTTGTCCAGGAATGAGAAGTCAACAATGAAAAAACTGAGTCAATGAATACAGCTCATGATTGAGAAACTATAGAATTAGTTTCTTCCCTATTAAAATTGAAATGTTTAAAATATGGTAACAAGGAGAAGGATCCACGTCAACCTAAGAATAGTTAATACATTCAGGAAGGGAAAGGGAGGAATGGGATTAGGAAAAAAGGGACACTTCAACTCTTTCTTTAATGCTTTTTTCTCAAAAAACCAAAAGTCCTCAAAGTAAACATAATTAAATGTTTTTATTTATTAAATCTAGCTGAAGAGTAGATGGGTGTTTATATTATTTTTATGCACTTTAGTATTTGTAAGACACATTCCCTGACTTTAAAAATAAAGGACAGAGCAGGGGAAGAGAGGGAAATGATTTGTAACCCCTTTCTTGATGTTGCAGAACCTTAGGAGAAACAACCTACATAAAACCTAAGCCTTATATGCCCATAATGTGACAGGAAGGGGGAAAAGGCTTATTGTGATCCAGAGTTAATGTGGCCCAAACACAAAAATTAAGAGTAATGTTCTTTTAGCATGGGCAAGGCCCTGGATTCAATCTCCAGCACCACAAAACAACAACAAAAAAGTAATGCTCCTCACTCCTTCCCAAGAATAGAGAATATCAGTGGGATATGTAAAATAAAGTTATGACAGCAAGTATGAATATGATTTATATGCCAGGAAAAAGGAAAGAGAGATAAAATTTTAAGCAACTATCTTCCAATTATCCACATTCTCTTAGTAGAATTGCCCTTCTAGCCATCAAGGGCCTATTTTGAGATTCCTCTATCACTTTTGTTTACTTCCTTCTCTGCCCACCATATCTTAGCCATTTCACATTCTGCATAACCACTTCCAGAATTAAATTTGTGTTAAAAGCCATACAAATCACTAAGTTGTTTGTTTATTTGTTGTGGTATTGGGGAATGAACCCAGGGGCATTCTACTTCCGAGCTACACGCCAGCCCTATTTTTTATTCTTTATTTTGAAACAGGGTCTCACTAAGTTGCAGAGGGTGTCACTAAGTAGCTGAGGCTGGCCACAAACCTGTGATCCTCCTGTCTCAGCCTCACAAATACTGGGATTACAAGCATGTGCCACCACGCCCGGCTCAGAGGCTCATAAAATAGAGTTCTAGGGATTAAAGGGAAGGCACCATGCCAAATCCAAGTGCTAAAGGTCATTTCACATTTCTGGAGATGTAGTTTGCCTAAAGAAGTTTAACTTCATCAAAGACTTTAGAGACCATTTTATTGCCCCATAATTGTCCTACTTCCAAGTGTGGGACCATGGGAATTTTAGTTTGCTCATCTGTAAAATCAAGACATTCATTCAACCAATCCTTATTGAATGCCTACCACATGCCTACAGCAGGCACTGTTCTAGGCACTGGAGATTCAGAAGTCAACAAAACCTACTCTCAGATTTCAGGGAGTTTATAATAGGCAGACAAGGAATGTGGGGCAGGAGTGCTAATGGAAGAAATAGATGATACAAAGTAAGTTATATTTATTAGTGATATTTGCCTATGGAGAAAAAGAAAGCAAGGAAGGACAGAGAGTACAGGACAAGGGATTAAACTTTTAAATAGGATGGTCAGGAAATAATACACTCATGCTCATTGAATCAGGACCACTGAATGATTTAATTTACTAAAAAGTTCAAATAGTACCTGGTACATAGTAAGCCCTAAAGAAATTTTAACTATTGTTGTTGCTGTTGTTTTTATTATCATTATTATTTGGATAGTCTCAAGGATGAGGAAATTCTGGATACCTCAGACATCACTAGAGTCTATGAATCCTGAATTTACAGTAAGTATTTTACCTGTAAACATGTAAGTTGCATTTCTTGTATTCCAAATCATTGCTCACTCCAACTCCCCCTACAAACAGGACACTGGTTTTTATATGCTTTCACAAATATTATGAGAATTACCTATTTGAAATATCCTCCAAAAAAAAGTCATGTACACGCAATGCAGAGCCTCCTTTATTTTATGACAAGGCACAGTGGTCCTTCCCAGTGCCACACTTTAGAAGCCTATGCTACCACAGACATCAGGTGGCCATTTCAGCTAATCATAAAAATGATCTCATTCTTCTCTCCAGTTCCACACTGCCATCTACCCTCACCAAGGCAGTGGGAGCAGAAGACTGGGAAACTGGCAACAATACTCCCTGGCCCTCTCTCTTCTCTTGCCTCATTTCACTCATTTGTGGTATCTCTTACCCTTACTTTCCCCTTTAAGGATGCACTCAAGATATTTTCAACAATTCCATAACTGAATAAACATGACACAGCCAGGCATGGTAGCACACACCCGTAATCCCAGCACTTGGGGGGCTGAGACAGGAGGATCACAGGTTTAAGACTAGCATCAACAGCATAGCAAGCCTCTCAGCAACATAGCAAGACCCAAAAAAATTTGCCGGGCATGGTGGTGCATCCTTGTAATACCAGTACTTGGGAAGCTGAGACCAGAGGATACAGGTTCACGGCCAGCCTCAGCTACTTAGTGAGGCCCTCTGCAACTTAGTGAGACCCTGTTTCAAAATAAAGAATAAAAAATAGGGCTGGGGGTGTAACCCGGAGGTAGAATGCCCCTGGGTTCAATAAACAAAAAAATTTAAAAATGGCTTAGAGGTAGAATGCCTCTGGGTTCAATTCCTAGTACACCCCCTCCAAATGACACTGCAAGAATCTTCTCTGGTGTAATATGTCTTAGGTACTAAACTCTCTTAGAAGTGGCCCTAATGTAAACCTTTATATTAAATTTTGGTTAATGCTAGGGATGGTATCCTGGTTATATGAATGCTAACCCAGAAATTATTATGGTTTAAATATTTAGTTGAAGACTTTCCTAAAATGGCTAAGACTTGAATCCTGAATCAAGTCCTTCTGAGAGAGAGACAGACAGACAGACAGACAGACAAGGGATTGAAGCCACAGGCATTCTATCTCTGAGCTACACCCCCAGACCTATCTTTTATTTTGAAACAGGGTCTCACTAAGTTGCCACACACTGGCTTCGAATCTGCGATCCTCCTGTCTCAGCCTTTTACATACTGGGATTACAAATGTGTGCCACAGTGCCCAGCTTCTTCTTTGAGACTTTTAGATATGATACACGAATTCAGTAAAGTATCAGGGTACGAAATCAACATACAAAAATCAATAGCTTTTCTATACACCAATAACAAACCCACTGAGAAAGAAACCAGGAAAACAATTCCATTCACAATAGCTTCAAAAAAAAAATACCCAGCAATAAATCTAATCAAGGAGGTGAGAGATATCTACAATGAAAATTAAAGAACACGAAAGAAAGAAATTAGAGCAGACACTAGAAGATGGAAAGACCTCTCATGTTCATGGATTAGCAGAATTAATATTGTTAAAATGGCCATATTACAGAAAGCAATCCACAGATTCAATGCAATCCCCTCAAAATACCAATGACATTCTTCACAGAACTAGAAAAAGCAATCCTAAAATTCATATGGAAGCAAAAAAGACCAGAAGTTGCAAAAACAATCCTGAACAAAAAGAGCAATGCTGGAGATATCACAATACCCAATTTCAAAATATACGACAGTGCCAGGCATGGTGGTGTACACCTGTAATTGCAGTACTTGGGAGGCTGAGACAGAAGGATCACAGATTCAAGGTCAGCCTCAACAACTTAGTAAGGCCCTCAGCAACTTAGCAAGACCCTGTTTCAAAATAAAAATATAGCCAGGCGTGGTGGCACACGCTTGTAATCCTAGTACTTGGGAGGCTGAGACCGGAGGATCCAGGTTCGCGGCCAGCCTCAGCTACTTAATGAGGTCCTCCTCAACTTAGTGAGACCCTGTTTCAAAAATAAAGAATAAGCCGGGCATGGTGGCGCACGCTTGTAATCCCAGTACTTTGGGAGGCGGAGACCGGAGGATCCGAGTTCGCGGCCAACCTCAGCACACATGCGCAGGCGCGCGCGCATGATTTATCTCTCTCTCTCTCTCCTCTCTCTCTCTCTCTCTCTCTCTCTCTCTACCTAGTGAGGCCCTCTGC
>PVJS01045853.1:0-16059 GCA_004027185.1 Glis glis | reverse complement strand
TATCCCATTAACCTTCTCTTCACTTTCAAACCAATTTGAATAAAGAAATAGTCTCGCCATGGTTTGGAAGTCCTTCAGGATTAGGGGAGAGCATATAGAAGATCATACGGTGAAAGCCATGATGACCATGGAGAGGTAAGGATTTAGGAACAACAGGCATTTGAAATTAGGAGTCTAACCTGTGTTGGTCCATACTTTGTCTTTTTTCCCTGAGTTTTCCAGAAAGAAAATGGTGCTATTCAGTGGTCAGAGTCCTGTTTTCTTCATCCATAATAATACATTGCTTACAGAGCTGTTCTGAATTTTAAATAAAATTAGAGAAAGTATGTGGAAGTGCTTTGTTAGGCATGTTAGGTAGGTAGGCATCTGTAAAATCTAGTTTCCTTTTTCATTGAGTCTTAGCTATTTCTCGTTCTCTCTTCTCCTTTCTTAGAGTTTGTGGATATTTGCTTCTGAAAGTTAACATAAAAGCAATAGGGTCTCTCAGTCGATAAAATTTGAACTATTGAACATGATGTTTCAAAGTACAACAGCAGGAGAATTATATTCTTCTTTCGAAAATCACCGCTCCAGTGAAGAGATGACTCATGCAGTGCTAACTAAAATACAAGGCAAGCTGTGTTGGGTCTTCTAATCCCAAAGCAGAATACAAAGCATGAATGAACAATAGGGTTAGCTCTACCAGGAGATATTTGAAAAAGGAACTTGTTTATCAAAATGAGTATCTTAATTAGTGTAATGTATGTAGAGGAGTACTTCTAAGTAAGGGCTCTTTCCATATTCCTTTCCCATGTCAGAGGACTTTTTCTTTCCCCAAAACAGTTTGACAGAGAAGAATGAGAGGTAGTTTACATTTGTATATGCTTTTGTATTTTTTTGTACTTTTATTAGTGCATTGTAGTTATACATCATGGTGATGGCTTTGTATTTTTTTTCCACGTGAGACTGAGGTCAAGTTACTTGTTCCAGGTTACACAGCCAGCAAGAGTGAAACTCAAGTCTTTTGTCTTTAAATCTAGGTTTTCTTTTACTGTACAGTATGTTAACAATAGCAAAACCTTAGTTATCTGAAGACCAAACTTGTGATCACCTTGAGCAATGAGAGGTACAAACACGTAGAACTCAAGTTCAATAAGTATTTATTTCATCCCTCTTGTTATTTGTAGGTAGCTCTGTTTTGAAATTAAAATAATGTTTTTCTCCAATTTCATTTAAGGAGTGCTGTGATGGGATGGTGGTAGATAACTAAAACAAGGTGCTGAAGAAATGCTAAGTTACAAGGAGATGTTATTGTATTGTAAATGGTGAGTGGTGGACACTATAGGACCTGCCAATGGGGAAGAAAAACATCTAGCTGGGAAGAATGAGGAAAGCAAAGAGCTCTGCAGAGGGAGGGGGAAGATGAGACAAACTGTAGATGGGCATCTGTGGACTCCAGGAACAGCACTGTCCACATAGAGGATAGCTCTGAAGAGAGATATATGTGTAGTGCAACCTCTGAATTTCATAACAAAGAAAAATCATGGGAAAAATTCCAAGTTTAAGATTGTAGCTGGGGTTGACTTAATGCAGTTCACATTTGTTTGTGAAGCATAGTGTAGATATTCATAAGAATTTTGAGTCATCAAAACAGGTTAAATTATGTTCTGTATACTTAAGATGTTGGGTCGATTCCTGTGGAATGGGTTAAAAATCTGCTATCTAAACTATTAGCCGTTTAAAGAACTCACACAGAATGAGTAAGTTCCTCTCCTGTCTTAGGAGTTACTAAGTAAGGAATCTACATTGATGCTATCAATTCTCTTTTATGAGAATTCTTAAAGGAAGCTAGGGGCAGGCGGCTTACATAGAAATTGGGAATGTGGGTGCTCTTTTTAAAAAAAATACATTCTCCCTTACATATTTTGTAATTGTTTGTGCATACTCATATAATGCTTTAGTATGATTTTGTATAGACCCAAAGAGAATGTTTCAAGGATAGTTCTGATCATATCAGACCTTTGTTCAAAAATCCTCAGTGGTTTCCCATTGTCTGGTAATTGCTAATAATAATACTAGTAACTCCATGTTAGGTTTGCTTTGTGTTAGGCATTATTGTAAGCATTTAATCTTCTCACTGAGTTTTCACAATAATGAATGAAGTAGATACTTTTATTTCCATTTTACAAACAAGGCATGAAGGTATTAAGTAAATTGTTAAGGGCATATAGCTAGTAAGTGGCAAATCTATTATATAAACTCAGCCTGATTTCAGTCTTACTCTTGTCTCAAGAAAAAAAAAAAAAGAAAGAAAGGAAATCCAGTTTTCAGTTTTCCTAAACTTGGATTGAAGAGTCATATTATAGTCTACCTTTCCGTGTAGGATCTTTACAAGCTTTAGTATTCATGACTTCAGGCAGCCTGATTTTAGTTTTATTCTTGTCTCAAAAAAAAAAAAAAGAAAATCCAATTTTCAGTGTTCCTGAACTTGGATTGAAGATTCACATTATAGTCTACCTTTCCATGTAATGTCTCTACAAGCTTTAGTATTTATGACCATAGTGGCACACAAGCCATCCTACTTACTAGAGTCTGCATTTTTCTGGTCTCATCCAGTACTTTGCCAGCGCTGTGACTTTAATAATGTGAGTTTCTCTCATTGGGAGCCCACCCTTCTTTTTTTTCTATTCCTGGCTAAGCCCTGCTCTGTAGAATAGTGGTCATTTGCCTATATCTTTCCACTAAAGCACACATCCCTTGAGATTCTTCATTATTTGGTCATCATGGAGGTCTAAGATTGCAGCTAATATAATTGCCTTATACATAATATGTATTAAATAAGGGAACTTTTTTTTAATAAGAAGGAATTCGTAATCATTTTTAGCCCAGGGGTTCCTAACACAGTAACTACTTTTGGGAATCTTTTGAAAACAGACAAAAACTAGTGCACAGGGCCGAATCCCAGACCACATATAGCCTTCTCTAGGGGTGGGGCTTGGGCATCATTTAAAGCATACATACGATTCTTTTTGCCATGAGAGTTGAATTGAGAATCACTGATTAAGCTAAATTTGTTCATTTTTCCCTCCAAGGAGTAGGTAGAGGTTCAGAAATAAGATTTGATAGTTGAGAAATCACATTTCCTCTAGTCATCGTGTGTGTGTGTGTGTGTGTGTGTGTGTGTGTGTGTGTGTATGTGTGTGTATGTGTATGTTTTGCTAGGAATCAGACCTATAACCTCAGCTACCCCACATCCTATTGTGTATTTATTTGCTCATTAGAACTTTTTTTTAATGAAAATTGGAGTAAAGCCTGAGAATCTTATTAGCTCATTAGAACTTTTTTTTAATGAAAATTTGGAGTAAAGCCTGAGAAATCAGGAAATCTTCCTGCTGTTTTCACTTTGTTAAATAACTAATTTATTGTCCAAAGACCAGAGTATGAAAGGTATAACCACATTTTTCTTTCATAACACAATTTACATGAACCTTGCTGAAAAATTATGTATTTTTTTGTCTTCCTAGGGATAGCTGTGTAGGCCTGATTTGAAGGTAGTTTTACTAGTTGTTTAGCTAAATTCACTATGACTACTACTCATCTTTCTAGAAATAATAGCCTATTCAGAATGACAGGTATCTTAATTTGATTATGGCTAGGTCCCAAATTCTCATTAAGAAAACATAAAAACATTTTTTCTTTTTCTTTTTTGTGGTACTGGGGATTGAACCCAAGGGCATTCTACCTCTGAGCTATACCCCCAGCCCTTTTTATTTTATTTATTTATTTACTTATTTATTTATGTATTTATTTATTTAGTGATAGTGGGGATTGAACCAGGGGCATTTTACCTTAGAGCTACAACCCCAGCTCTATTTTTTATTCTTTATATTGAAACGACCTCACTAAATTGCAGAGGGCCTCACTGAGTAGCTGAGGCTGGCAGTGAACCTGCAATCCTCCTGTCTCAGCTTCCCAAGTACTGGGATTGTAGATGTACGCCACCATACCTGTCAAATGTTTTTATTTATTTATTTATTTATTTATTTATTTATTTATTTATTTATTTTTGCGGTACTGGGCATTGAACCCAGGGGCATTCTACCTCTGAGCTATACCCCCAGCCCTATTTTTTATTCTTTATTTGGAAACAGGGTCTCACTGAGTTGCGGAGGGCCTCACTAAGTAGCTGAGGCTGCCCGTGAACCCGGATCCTCTGGTCTCAGCCTCCCAAGTACTGGGATTACAAGCGTACGCCACCATGCCCAGCTCAAATGTTTTTATTTTTATGAGAAATGTAATATATGGGTATTTTAACTGGTCTTTAGAAAATGTAATTTTCGCCTGGTGTGGTGGCGCATGCTTGTAATCCCAGTACTTGGGAGGCTGAAATAGGAGGATCCAGGTTCTCAGCCAGCCTCAGCTACTTAGTGAGGCCCTCCGCAACTTAGACCCTGTTTCAAAATAAAGGATAAAAAAATAGTGCTGGGGGTGTAGCTCAGAGGTAGAATGCCCCTGGGTTCAATCCCCAGTACCACAAAAAAAAGAAAAAGTAATTTTCTTTAAGTGTGTTAAAGTTGCTCACTTTCAGAATATGAAGAAACAAAATATTGAAAACAGTTTGCAAATAGAATGAAATAGAATTTTCAAAAGAAAAAAGCAATTCCAAAAAAGAATATTCTTCCAGTCTTTTTTAACTTGAGAAAAATTTGTTAATCTTCTTTTGAATTTGAAAGTACATGTGAAGGTTCATTATTCTTAATATTTGCAACTGAATGGAGTAACAAGCTTAAAGAAATAAAAATATATGTGACCTTGCTATTATTATTTAGAAGACTTTCATAAACTCAAGATATTAATCCTTTAGGTTTTAGGTATAATTTAGTGCTGAATACACAGCTGTATTCCAACAGAATTGTCCTTGTCCAAAGGATTTGAGGAAGATATAAATGGCAATGTATGATTAAAAGTGTAGCACGGTGATGTCTCTGATTTTATACTTAATCTCCTAATCACATGACTTGACAACTTTTTTATATTATTTTTATTTTAAGTCGGAGCACCGTAACATGGTGTGGGAAGTGAAGACAAATCAGATGCCTAATGCAGTACAGAAAGTCCTGCTGGTGATGGACAAGAGAGCTTCAGGAATGAATGACTCGCTGGAGTTGCTGCAGTGTAATGAGAATTTGCCATCCTCACCTGGATATAACTCTTGTGATGAGCACATGGAGCTTGGTAAACAAAATTAAAAGTTATTTAGGAGTCTTCCTAAGATTCAGATTAACTTTCATACTCAACTACTCCATCTATGGTGGCTGACTGAAAAGTATGTGAACTTTTTGTATATTAGGAGTATTCAACATTTTCTTGATTTTGCCTTTAAAATATTACTTACAACCAATGTGACTTTGAGCTGTTTATGGTTATCATAGAGACTCATTTACAAGTTATTCAACTAAGCTGGTTTATTTTGCATATAAAGATTGGACTACTGAATATCTTACAAAAACCCTGTCTCACTGAGATATCCTCCCAGTGAGCTCTTCATGGCTGAATTGTTGATATGAGGAAATGACTGTGGACACTTGGAACTTGAGCTGGCATTTTAGTGATTACCCTTGCTGAGTTACTCCAAAGACATGTGTGTAGAATTGTGCAGGTTTGTTGAGAGATGATATTGAATTGTATTGCTTTGAAGCTGGTGTTGAGTAAAAAGCTAATGAGTAACCTTGGCTTGCTGCCCAGTGTTTGAGTTTGGCTTTGTCCCCATTTAATAATGTAGTTGCCTTTAATGTTCATAAAAACTCTGAGAAGATGTGTTAGTCAGTGTATTGTCACTATAACCAAAATACCTGAGAACAACTTGGAGGAGGAAAGATTTTGGCTCATGGCTTCAGAGCATTTAGTCCATGGTTGGCCAGCTCCATTGCTCTGGACCTGCAATGAGGCTGAACATCAGGATAGAAAGGCATGGTGGAGGAACGTTGCTCAGCTCATTACAGCTGAGAGACAGCAAGAGGAAGGGTCCAGAAAGAGAAAAACCCTTCCAGGGCACACCCCCAGTGACCTACTTCCTCCAGCTAGGTCCTACCTCCTAGTAGTACATTCATGCATTGATAGGTTAATTTATTGATAGATTAATCCATGAGGACAGAACCCTCATGATCCAGTCACTTCCCAAAAGCCCACCTCTAGACATTGCTGCATTGGGGACACATGAGGCTTTGGGGGACATTGAAGATACAAACTGTAACAGAAAGGTATGACTATCTTTATTTTACATATGATGACATGGAAGATAATATTTTCTACAGTAATGTTTGGGAATTTAGAGATCTTGAAGGTCTTGGGGCATAACCTGCTTGAATGCCAAGGATTTTCCTGAAACCTGATACTCACTGAGGAGTGGATACTATTGAGCAAAGAGCAGCATTTTATTTATTTATTTATTTTTTTTGTGCCGTACCGGGGATTGAACCCAGGGGTGTTCTACCTCCGAGCTGCACCCCCGGCCCTATTTTTTGTACTTTATTTTGAAACTGGGTCTCACAAAGTTGCGGAGGGCCTCACTGAGTAGCTGAGGCTGGCTGCGAACCCGGATCCTCAGGTCTCCACTTCCCAAGTACTGGGATTACAAGCATGCGCCACCATGCCCGGCAAAGAGCAGCATTTTAATCAGATAATTGATTGTTCATAATTATGTTGCAGGTTTCAGAAGGAAATCAGGCCCAAGGGAGTAAAAAACTTGCCCCCTTACATCCATGACTTTAGTTAAAAAGTAGCTAATTTCTTGTACTTGAAAGACAGAAATGAACCTCTTATAATAAAGAAAAGATGGTCAAAGAATGTTGGTAATGAAGAAGGGGAAATAGCCACACCAGCTTGAGAATTGAAGGGCGGAATTATCTTAAATTGGTATGGTGTTTTGTAACTCCTTGTTTGCTCCATGAAAAGGAATACCTTCCAGTCAGTTTTAAGAATGGATATCTTGAATTATTAAGATATTTCAGTTTTAGTATTCTGGAATATATGCCTGAATAGGAACAGTATGTACTTTTATGGTGGCATTTAGATGACTTAAAAAGTTTTCTTGTTTTAGTTGAGGGACCAAATGGATTTATACAGAGAGGGGCTGTTTTTTTTTTCCCCTCCAACATAACATTTCATTTAATTTCCTTCCTTCCTTTTCTTCAGAATTCCCTTCCTTCCTTCCTTCCTTCCTTCCTTCCTTCCTTCCTCTTGTTTCTTATAGTGTTATTTGGGTAGTACTTCTAGTTTTTTTCTTTTGGAGAGCTCAGTCTATCATCTATTTTGGGGGAATATGCTTATAGGAAAAAATAACCAATACGTATTACCAAATTCAGAATATCTTAGAAAAAGAAATGCTTTTAGGGCTGGGGATGTAGCTCAGTGATAGAGCACTTGCTTAGCATATGCAAGGCCCTGGGTTCAATCTCTGGCACCATAAAAACAAAACATGTTTGTATGAGTAGTACCTAAAAATTTATAATATCTATATTCTTATCTTTGGATACTATTGTTTTTAATATTGCAGTTATCTGTGTAACAAGTTAAGTAATGACTACATATATACACAAATAAAATGCCTTTTTCCTTATTAAACCTTTTTTTTTTTTTTTGCGGTACCGGGGATTGAACCCAGGGGCGTTCTACCTCCGTGCTACACCCCCGGCCCTATTTTTTTATGCTTTATTTTGAAACTGGGTCTCATGAAGTTGCGGAGGGCCTCACTAGGTAGAAAGAGAGAGAAAGAGAGAGAGCACGAGCGAGCTGAGGCTGGCTGCGAACCCGGATCCTCCGGTCTCCGCCTCCCAAAGTACTGGGATTACAAGCGTGCGCCACCACGCCCGGCTCTTATTAAACTTTTAATGGAAAAAAAATGTCTCAGTAGAATAATAGATCACTCCCAGGTAAGGCAGAAAAAATGGGGAGGAAAAAGCAGAAAACACACAACCCTTTTTTTTCACTCTGTGAACACTTGTAATTAGATGGGTTAGGTAATGAACCACTGCTACATCACACTGTAGGGTTTATTTCTACCTCTGTATACCTCCAGCCCTATTTTATTTTCAATTTTGAAACAGGGTCTCACTAAGATGCTGAAGGCCTCACTAAGTTGCTGGGGCTGGCCTTGAACCTGTGATTCTCCTATCTCAGCCTCCAAGTACTGGGATTACAGGAGTGTGCTACCACCCTCCTCAGGATTTGTGTTATTTTCTTGGGGGGGAGGGGATAAGAGGTTTATTTAGGGAAGTGAAGGCACAGTGTAAAGAAGGCCGTGTAAAAAGGAGGGGAAGTTTACTCTTTCATCAGGTTCTGTTGTCCCTTAAATATACAGGCATCGTTTTTTTAAGTTGAAAGTTGTTTCATTTAAGAAAACATACTGACCCGGCGTGGTGGCACACGCTTGTAATCTCAGTACTTGGGAGGCTGAGACCAGAGGATCCGGGTTCGCGGCCAGCCTTGGCTACTTAGTGAGGCCTTCCACAACTTAGTGAGACCCTGTTTCCAAATAAAGAATAAAAAATAGGGCTGGGGTGTAGCTCGGAAGTACAATGCCCCTGGGTTCAATCTCCAGTTCTGCAAAAAAAAAAAACTATACTGAATTTAATTTGAATTTATGATTTACCTCTCACAGAATCAATTAGCTAAATTTGAAGACTTCTAGTTCAATTATAATTCACTGTATTCGAAATTTCCTTTTTATAATTTTGAGTGTGTTTATTTGCAGATGACCTTCCTGAACTTCAGGCTGTTCAAAGTGATCCTACCCAATCTGCCATATACCAGCTAAGTTCAGATGTTTCACATCAAGAATATTCAAGACCATCTTGGAATCAGAATACCTCAGACATATCGGAAAATACTTATCGTGAAAATGAGGTGGATTGGCTAACAGAATTAGCAAATATTGCCACCAGTCCACAAAGTCCACTTATGCAGTGCTCATTTTACAACAGGTAGGAGCATTGATTGTATTTTTATTTAAAACTTATATCATTACAAAAAGCTAATATTTAAAATTTTTCCAATTTTACAATAATGCAATACACCATCTAACATGTTTAACTTAAAGTAAAATTTAAATGATCATTAGAAGTAAGCTCATTATCTTACAATGATCAAAGAGTTCACTCAGTATCATAATCTATATTGAGAATTAGATTAAGGTGCTATTAAGAAAGTGTAAAAAATATTGGTAAATGTTTAAAAGTTATCAAAAAATAAATTAGAGAGCTGGGCATGGTGGTGCACGCTTGTAATCCCAGTACTTGGGAGGCGGAGACCGGAGGATCTGGGTTTGCGGCCAGCCTCAGCTACTTAGTGAGGCCCTCTGCAACTTCATGAGACCCGGTTTCAATAAAGGATAAAAAATAGGGCCAGGGGTATAGCTCGGAGGTAGAATGCCCCTGGGTTCAATCCCCAGTACCGCAAAAAAAAAAAAAAAAAAAATAAATAAATAAACTAGACTGAGGAATATATATATATAGAAATACTATACATTTCTATTTCTAAAAATAAAAATTGTTTGTCTAAAGAATCATATTTAGAATGAATGTTATATTTTAAACTTTATCAGTCTTTTTGGTTCCTTTTGGTCTAGGTTTATTTTTTCCATAGTACATGGAGCCTTATGTATCATTTTACTAATTATAAAATTTGCCAATTTAAACATGTTCAAAATTTGAAAAAGTGGACTCCCATTCATAAAAACCACTGTTTCATATATCTAGACCAGAGTGTAAGGAAATGAGTTGCTGTGCTGTGAAATTATGGAAGCGTACTACTTATATTCCTAGGGAGACCAAAGTGGATAAATTTCATTTTTTATCCCTAAAAAGACGGGTTAAATATGATGGCTTGTAATAGAAAATTCCTCAGATTTGCACTCTTGTTGTAGAAAATGAGAGACAAGAGTATACTAGGTAATGTAGGAATACCTGAATTGGTACTAGGTCCTATAATGCTTTTCCAAAGAACAAACTTTTTAGGTATGAAACCTCAAATTTCTTGCAACCCATTAAGTTATGCTGCTTTGTTTCTATTTAGCTGGATATTGCTCTTGATTAGAACACATTCTATTTAATTCAGTTTAATTGCATGTAAATTTCTACAGGGAAGAAAATATTCCTTTCAGAGTAATAGTTCCTTTGTAGTCCTACTCTTTATTGTAATCTTAATAGTCAAAAAACCAAAAATTCTTTTACATTAAAAAAACCCTGAATTAACTATTGGGTTTCCCTTGCCCTCCATTTCTAGTTTAGAGAATACTTTTCATTTTTCACACTGATGTCATGAGGATTGATATATAGTTCATGGATAGTGAATAAACCATTCAGGAGGAGATCAGTATAAATGAAGATATAAGTAAAGGAATATCTCCCTGAGGATGTAATTTTATTCTCTGCAGCATTTTCTTTTTTTTTTCTTTTTTTGTGGTACTGAGGATTGAACCCAGGGGCGTTCTTCCTTGGAGCTACACCCCCGGCCCTATTTTTTAGCCTTTATTTTGAAACCAGGTTTCACGAAGTTGCGGAGGCCTCACTAAGTAGCTGAGGCTGGCCGTGAACCCGGATCCTCCGGTCTCAGCCTCCCAAGTACTGGGATTACAAGCGTGCGCCACCATGCCCGGCTCTCTGCAGCATTTTCTATGCTTCCTTTATCAGAGACAGAGTCATGCTTTCCTATGTTTCCCTTATCAGAGACAGAGACAGAGTTATGCTTTTTAACTCCCTTCTAAAACTGTCAGTGGCTTTTCATGCAACTTCTTGTGGAGTGTATGTTAGTTATTAAGTTTTGGATGTCTGAAGTCATAACTACACAGTACCAAGGGGTGGAGGACAGGTAAAATTCATATTCTCCTTGCCTAAGTAGAAGGATGAAGAGACTGATGTTATCAGTGTTTAGACAAGTGTTGAGCATGTTAATTTTCACAGAATATTTCAGGCACATACATTAAATTTTAATGTTTTCTTTTTGATGGTACCGGGGATTGAATTTAGGGCTGTACTTATGCTAGGCAAGTATTCTGCCACGGAGCTACACCCCCAGTTCAGCCACATACATTTTAGAGCATCACATTATTATTTCTGTTTTAAATGGTTCAACAGAAGAACTGATAAAATTTTATTTATTTGTTTATTGCAGTATTGGGGATTGAACCCAGGAGCATTCTACCTTCGAGCTACACCCCCCAGCCCTATTTTTAATTCTTTATTTTGAAACAGGGTCTCACTAAGTTGCAGAGGGCCTCACTAAGTAGCTGAAGCTGGCTGCAAATCTGCGATCCTCCTGTCTCAGCCTCCCAAGTACTGGGATTACAAGTGTGCGCCACCACACCCAGTTTAAAATTCACTTTATTAATCATGACATCAGGGATGAATGAATTTTAAGCAGTTTGGCCATTCTCTAATACATCATATGTATCTAAGTTTGTAATAAAAGGAAGAAATTGGGCAAAGATGAAACATTCAGCATATAAATGGCAACCCAGCCAGGCGTGGTGGTGCACGCTTGTAATCCCAGTACTTGGGAGGCTGAGACAGGAGGATCGCAGGTTCACAGCCAGCCTCAGCTACTTAGTGAGGCCCTCCGCAACTTAGTGAGACCCTGTTTCAAAATGAAGAATAAAAAATAGGCTGGGGATGTAGCTCGGAGGTAGAACATCCCTGGGTTCAATCCCCAGTACCACAAAAAAAAAAAAAAATAAATAAATTGCAACCCCAAACTGCAGAGTAAGATATAAAATGCATGGAAATTTGAGGGTTTTTTTATTTACAGAGTGATGTGAATATGAAAGCAAAGTATAGTTTCATAGAGCCTTTTTAAAATAGTTTTTGCATAGATATAATGAAAACTGTTAATGATAAAATAAAAATTAATAGCCAGGCGTGGTGGCGCACGCTTGTAATCCCAGTACTTGGGAGGCTGAGAAGGGAGGATCGCAGGTTTGCGGCCAGCCTCAGCAACCTCGTGAGGCCCTCTGCAACTTAGGCCCTGTTTTGAAATAAAACATAAAAATAGGGCTGGGGGTGTAGCTCAGAGGTAGAACGCCCCTAGGTTCAATCCCCAGTACCACATACACACACACACACAAAATTAAGGGGCTAATAAAGTTTCTCAAGATGTTGGGCGTGATGGTGCATGCCTGTAATCCCAGTACTTGGGAGGCTGAGACAGGAGGATCACAGATTTGAGGCTAGCAGGTACTAACTTGGTGAGACCCTGTTTCAAAATGAAAAATAAATAAAAAGGGCTGGAGGTCTAGCTCAGAGTAGAATCCCTAGTACTACAAAAAGAAAATTTTTTTTTTCTCAAGAAATAAGGGAAGAATTGGAAAGATGTTCCTCCTCCCCATATTTTTTTCTTTTGTATTTTTGTGGGGGTGGGTGCTGGGGAATGAACCCAGGGGCATTCTACCTCTGAGCTACACCCTTAGCCCTAATTCTTTTATTTCATTCATTTATTTCATTATTTCATTCATTCTTTTATTTCAAAACAGGGCCTCACTAAGTTGCTGAGGCTGGCTTCGAACCTGTGATCCTCCTTTTTCAGCCTCCCAAGTACTGGGATTACAGGCATATGCCACCATGCTCAGCTCCTCCTTCCCATCTAAAGAGGTTAGCCCAGATATGCATATACTTTTTTTTTTTCTGTTAAGGACCACTTTCCTATTTGGCAGTTCCTCTCTGTTTATGTTCCAGACTTCTGAGTCTATATGCATGACTATGATCCTTTATAGGCTTATTTCTTACTATTACTCTGCCCATGAAAATCTGGTCTGTTTGTGAGGGAAGGATCTTAGTATGCTCTTGGGGGACTGTCTGCCTGGTAAAGAGACTTTGAGAGAAAAAGAGGGAGAAAGGATCAAGTTTTTTAAAGGTGATCCTCAGGGAAAAGTAGGCCTTACCTTAATTAAGGTAAGTTGCTTTTCAATAAGTTTGTATTAGAAAACAAGACATAGTGTCCAGTTACAAGAAAGAACAAGTGGGCTGCTTTCTGCTATAATAAGTTTTAACATTTTTGCTGAAGGTAGTTCATTGCATTTGCCTAGTGACAAATACAGTTCAGTGTTGCTAATGTTAAGCTTAGATGCTGTATTCATACTGAAACTTACTGAGCACATCAAAGTAGAAGAAGGAAATGAATGGGGAGTTCTGCACAGGGGATATTATCCTTCCTAATGAAAATATGTACATTTATGTGTTAAGATAAAAGTGAATAGGATAAATAAATGAAACAGTAGAAGTAATTTAAAATACATTGTTAAAAACTTCATTTTAGCCAGAGTGGTGGGCATGCCTTTAACCCAGGACATGGGAAGCTGAGACAGCAGAAGGATTGCAGGTTCAAAGCCAGCTTCAGCAAGACTTAGGAAGGCTCTCAGCAACTTAGTGAGACCCTGTTTCAAAATAAAGAATAGAATAGGGCTGGGGGTGTAGCTTGGAGGTAGAATGCCCCTGGGTTCAACCCCAGTACCACCAAAAAAAAAAAAAAAAGAAAAATTCAGATGGTACACATTGATTTTCCTCATGTATTGTTATTGACTTCAATCTTCTAATATTGTACCTTACACTCTTACTTATGAGGGTACTTAGAAACAGGATTGAAAAAGTGATATTTTCCATTATGTATTTTCACAGAATGCTGCCTATGGATTAAATAAATACATTTAAAAATAAAATTAAAACACATTGTGAAGGCCTGGGATTGTAGATCAGTGGTAGAGTGCTTATTTAGCATATGTGAGGTCCTAGGTTCAATCCCTAGCACTGCCAAAAAAAATTGTCAAATCTGATATGTGAAGAGGGTTTGGGGAAGAAGTTAAGGAATAGCATATTATAAATAAAATCTTACTGTCTTTACTAGTGTTTATCATTGGCACTTGTAATATGATGTTCTTTCACCAAAAGGAAAGATTTACTTTCAGGATCTGTGCTTTATTTTAGATCATCTCCTGTACACATCATAGCTACTAGCAAAAGTTTACATTCCTATGCACGCCCTCCACCAGTGTCCTCTTCTTCAAAGAGTGAGCCAGCCTTCCCTCATCACCACTGGAAGGAGGAAACACCAGTAAGACATGAAAGGGTAAGTTTATTCATGAGGTTAAACTTTTACAGAGTTCAGCAACAGTTGAAATATATTAACTTTTACCATCTAAGAAATCCTTTTGAAGCACTACAGATGGGAAATAGTGTGTTTCATTATTCTGTTAGTGATCCTGGATTGGATTATATATTTAGCTCTGTTAACTGTTAGGAAAATATGTTATAAAATGAGAATGCGCATTTCACTAAAACTTCCCCAAAATTTCAATTCTTGAAAGTGTACTTTTCTCTAGGCTTAGAAAAAAAATATATATATATATATATACATGGAAAAGTTTATTTTTTTTCTCACAGGCAAATAGCGAGTCAGAATCTGGCATTTTCTGCATGTCCTCCCTGTCGGATGATGATGATTTGGGATGGTGCAATTCCTGGCCTTCAACTGTTTGGCACTGTTTTTTGAAAGGTAAAGGAATACTTGAATGTTTACAGCTTACTTGTATAGCACACTAATTGTATGTCTAATATTTGTTTTCTAATTAAATTTTAGGCACACGGCTGTGCTTTCATAAGGGAAGCAATAAGGAATGGCAAGATGTTGAAGATTTTGCTAGAGCTGAAGGCTGTGATAATGAGGAAGACCTCCAAATGGGCACTCACAAGGTTGATTTAAAATTATTTAAAAATTTTCGAAATGAAACACAAGGTTTATTGTTAATCTGCAGGGATATTGTTTATTTTCATGTTTAAGTGACATCTTAAATCTTAGGCAGAGGTTTTCTAGTTGCCCATTGTTGCTTAGCCTGATGGACAGGAGTGATGATTTTAGGTTACCTTTCTAATTAATTATGTTTTCTTAGTGGGATAAAGAATCTTAGCACTTTTTTGTGTTTTATACATTTTATGTTGGGAGAAAAAATTTGTCATTAAAAATAAATAATCAAAGCCTTGCCTTGTCTTAGGTGTTCTACCAAGTGGTTAATTCCCCTGTAGGTAATGGAGAGTGATTATAGTGTTATTTTTGTAAATTACTCTACAAAACACTATTCTTTTGTAAATTGGTAAGTAAAAGCAATGATGAGCAACATTAAGATAAATTTCTTCTGAGACCTTTCACTTTGAAATGTTCAGTTTCTCCATCTCTGTTGTAAGCAGAGAAAATGGGGATGTGAAGTGTATGTGCTTGTTTAAAATTTAATTCAGTTTTCTCCTCTTGTTGAGACTACTTGAGAAATAATTTCAACTTGGTTTCCTTTAGGGTTCCCATCTTGCTTTTATTTTTCACTCTAGTAAAGTAGATAGTAGTCTGACTACAGCCTCTACTACTCTACTAAAATTGTCTCAAGGTTTACTAGTTGTATTTAATTTCTAGGATCAGCGACTTAGGCCTGTTCTATTTGACGTCTCTGCAATATTTGACACAGTGGGTTACTCTGACATTGTCTTCCCTTGTCTTATCCTTGTAGCATGATAGTGCCCCAATTCTCAGTCTTTTTTTGACTGCTGCTTGTCTGCCCACAAGGTCAAATATAAGACAGAGTTCTGTCCTCCTTCACTCTTCTTACTAGTGTCTGTCTGCTGATAATATGGGCAGCACCTCCATGAATCCTGTGGAAAGCACTCTGGACTTGGAGTCAGGGAATCTGGGCTTTCTCTCCAGCTCTTCAGCAATTGCTTGTGTGACTGACCTTAGATTGTTAACCCCTCTGGGCCTTAGCTTCCTGATCTGTAAAATGGGATTGGAGTAAAGTCTCATGTAGCTCTAAGAGGTAAAAGGTTCTATAATTTGTTTATTTATAGCCATATATTGATAACCTTTACCAGCACATTTCCATTTGCATGTTAGACATCTGTATATGAAATAACAGTTAGTTTTTGAAACTCAGCTTAGTATGACCAAAACTGCACACACCTTCTTTCCTTCCTGGCTTAATTTTCCCATTCTTTTAAAATTATCCTTCTATATGACCAGATTCAAAACCATGAAATTGTCTTTTTTTTTTTTTTT
>PVJS01045852.1:0-16058 GCA_004027185.1 Glis glis | reverse complement strand
AGGGACACCAAGAGCTGTGTGCATGTATGTTAACACCAAACTGATACTCATTGTGATGTGAGACTACAATGCACCAATAAAAACATAAAAAATTAATAAATAAAAAAATTAATAAATAAAAAAAATAAAAAAGGACTAGGGGTGTAGCATGGAGGTAGAACACCCATGGGTTCAATCCCCAGTGCCACACACACACACACACACACACACTCTTTCAGAAAGACTGCTGTGGTTTGAATGTGCACCTGGACAATGCAGGTGTTGGCGGTGGGATCAGATCGGAATCCAGGTCCTTAAGAAAGAAGCTGCGGCAGCGCTGGCTCTCCTGCCTCCCTCCTCCCCACATGTAGACACAGCACCACCGCACCATCTCAAAGACACGTGTCAGTGTTTCCATCCTCGAAATCGGCGCTTGCTGGATTGCTAATCCCTGCAGTACACTTTCTAGTGCCCACATGTTTCAAATACAGCATCTTTGACACTGCACAGTATTTTTCCCCATTTTTTCCTAAGACCCTTTCATAACCAGAGACAGTAACATCCCCAGGCTGGAATGTGGCTGAAGGCTTTAAAGTCCAGTTACAGCAGGAGCACATCTCCTTGGACCCCATTCCTGCGGCCCTGCTAGGAAAACACACATTAGATGCGCTTATGGTTTTCCTTTCTTGGAGGTAGAGCAGCTCCGGGACCCGTCCTTCACTGAAGTTAGGAGGTAGCCAACGGTAACACAGAATACAGAAACCTAGAACAAAAGGCAGAGGCGATTTGACTCAGAGACGAGCAGGACTGGAAAAGCCATGAGGAACGAGTCCATCGTCTTCCCAACCTGTGGAGGTGATCCGAGATATCGCAAAATGTCAGAAGTAGCCTTGTATTGGTGGCAGGGTTATGTACATTTCTTGGTTCTCTAACTTTTGTTTATCTGTATCTTGCCATTTTAATTCAACAAATATATATCCCTTTCTAATATGAATAAAATCTACTTTTTTTTCATTCAAGAATAGAAGAGATTTGGTGAGTAGCGATAGTTTCATGTTCACTTGAAGAAAGTCCTCCACAAAGTTTTTACATTGAGTGGCTGAGTTGCCTGTGGCTCAGTTAAATCTCTGCTGATTGGTGCATTTCATGCAGCCAGCTGGACTGACAATGCTGAGTTTCTGGAACCTTCTCAGAATGGCAGGTTCTTGGGAGAAATGGTAGGAATCCTCACAATCCCCCCAAGCTGTCCTGCAGTCCTCTGTCATCTGTCAGAGCAGTGGTCCTCAAGCCAGGCATGAGTAATCCTACTACTCAGGAGGCTGAGACAGGAGGATCACAAGTAGGTCAGCCTCAGCACCATAGAGAGACTCTCAGCAAGCTAGTGAGACTGTGTTTCAAAAACAAAAAAAATAAAAAAAGGGCTGGGAGTGTAGCTTGGAGGTAGAATGCCCCTAGGTTCAATCCCTAGAACCACAAAAAAAAAAAAAATGAAGAAGAGTAGTGGTCCTCCAAGGGAGACCTCTGTTCCAGCACCATCAGCATCATCTAAGAATTTGTTAGAAATAAAAATTATGAAGCCCCACCCTGGACCGACTGAATGGGACACTGGAGCGGGGACCAGTGGTCTGTATCTTAACAAGCGCTTCGGGGAAGTTGCTCTGGCCTGGAGATCCAGCTGCCCTGTAGTGCTGGGGTTCACCCACAAACCCCTCTCCTAGCCCATCCGAGACCTCTGGGCATCACTCTGGCGCCCAGGAGGCTGGGCGAATCTGATGTGACTGGCGGCCTGTTTCCAATGCTCTGTTTTATCATTGCTGCTGGAGTCATATCCCATCGCCATATGTCTGTGTTGATAGCAAATTCAGAAATGGGGAATATCAAGGGGTGTGTTCCGGGCCTCTGCTGTTTCTCTTTATTTCCAACATGCCGCTGCCATGAACTATAGCTGGACCGCATTGAAAGAGCAGCTCCCCCACCCCTTTTTCCCTACATGTACAGAAATCTGTTTTCCTTGTGCGTGGGTGGCAATTTGCTGCTGGTAGCTTCAAAACCATGCTGCACTATGAACAAAAGATGCTCTCAGAGGCTGGGCCCTCTAACCTCTTCCTCCCAAACAAACCAACCAACCTAAATGCTCTGTCCGAGCCCATATGTCAACAGCATTGACTGACTACCTACTATGTTTAGAGGATTTTTTGTGCAAAGTGTCTTGAAAGAGGGAAAAACAAATACAAAGGCCATGTACTTATTTTCACTCTGGTTGGGCAGAAAAGGCTTGAGAGCAATTGGAAGGAAAGATCTTGTGCCAACAATGGTAAAACATGCAAAGTGAATCCACGCACTGGGGCAGCACCAGGAGGCAGAGTAGCCCGGGAGCGTGCCAGGCTGAAGGAGGAGTCTGATGGAGACGTTGGCAGGCAGCAGGGCAGAGGCCATTAGCTTATAAACAGGAAGCATCGGAGAATACGCTGAGCTCCTGAGCAAGGGAAGGACGAGATGAAAACAGCACAGGTGCTCCTCGCCAGTCTCACGATGGGGTTGTGTCCTGAGGGACCAACGCATCTTAAGTTAAAAATGCATGTAATGGCCGGGCATGGTGGCACACGCTTGTAATCCCAGTACTTTGGGAGGCGGAGACTGGAGGATCCGGGTTCGCAGCCAGCCTCAGCTCTCTCTCTCTCTCTTTCTCCTGTCTCTCTCTCTTTATCTATCTAGTGAGGCCCTCTGCAACTTTGTGAGACCTGGTTTCAAAATAAAGTATAAAAAATAGGGCCGGGGGTGTAGCATGGAGGTAGAACGCCCTTGGGTTCAATCCCCCGTACCGCAAAAAAAAAAAAAAAATGCATGTAATGCACCTAACCTTTGGAACGTTCGTTCTAGCTCAGCTACGCAGCATGCTGGAGAGCAATGGGCTGTTACCCTCATAACTAGGGGGCTGGCAGATCCATGGCTCACTGCTGCTGCCCAGCATGGCAAGAGAGGATTGTGTGGCATGTCGCTAGCCTGGGGAAAGATCCTAATTTAATATCTGAATCATGGTTTCTACAGAATATGTATTTCCTTTCGCGCCGTTGTAAACGTGAAGAATTAAAACCTGAATCAGCCATCCTCAGACAGGGATTGGGAGTATACCAGGATGGAGACGATGGCAGGGAGGCAGGCTTGTTGGCACAGGGTGAAGGGAGCTGCTCGCCTGACTGGCATGTGTGTGCTCAGCATGTAGTGCAGGCTTTCCTGGCAAAGGCCCAGCTCCGGGTCTTACGTCCTGCCAGGGACAGATGGAAAGCCACCATGGAAAGAAAGACACGGACGAAGGCTGTAGGGATAACAGAATGGAGCCCAGGGCGGAGGCTTTGCTCCAAGGCCCACAGGGCTCTGGAGTCCCAGTCTAGTGAAGGTCTCAGGGACAAGTCAGCGAAGACACATGGAGAGCAGGAGCAGGACAGGGAAGGTTGCAGGAAAAGTCTGCAGCACTCCTGAGTCATGGACACTTGGACTGATTCTCACGCCTATCTTCTTGTTGGCAAACCAGTGTGAGTCTTCCTACCAGTGTCAACATCTTAAATTTGAACAATGTTTTGTAACAGCCATGCTCACCTTCTGCAGAACAGAGAGAAATTCTTTACAACGTTCTTTGCACAGTGTCCTAGGAGGCGAAGGGCTGCCTCGACGTCTCCGCCCTGCTTCTGCGCTCTGGCCCAGTCCTTCCATCATGCTGCTCCTGGGGAGATGGCCTCCTCCTTCCTCCTCGCATTGCAGGGAAGATGCTCAGGAGGAACAGGTGCACAGCAGACCACAG
This sequence comes from Glis glis, assembly GCA_004027185.1. NCBI lineage: Eukaryota > Metazoa > Chordata > Mammalia > Rodentia > Gliridae > Glis > Glis glis. The sequence continues at coordinate 12,280 of PVJS01045852.1, read as the reverse complement.
AAGTCACATCCTGGCCTGAGTCCCCCACTGCGTGTCATTGCCTCCCCAAACTGGGCAATTTTACAACTCTTTTAAATTCATGAGTCACTTGGTTCCACTTTAGTGGTTAGAAGATATATTTTGCAAGATGGCATCTTTACTCTCCCCACAGTTGAACCTGAATAAGGCAATCTTCTTAAATAAGAACTCAAAAGCCAGGTAGCATCATCTACCAGGAAGGCTGGCTTCACCACAGTCTTCAAGGAGCATCCATAGCACTCACCAGAGGTCCCTAGGACCTGGGCATGGAGGCACCTGTGTCAAGATGACAGGGCTTCTAAACATTATTGCCTAATAACTCCCATGGAACTCAGTTTCCCCTTGAGACTGGGAGCTCCAAAGGGCAGGATAAGAGTCCTGCTTCTCTATGTCCCCCACAGAGATCACACCGAAGAACAAGTATTCTTCAAATGCATGAATGTGGTGCTTTGACAACTGAAGAAACTGGCCAATGGGAAGACAAATTAGTCTATTGGGCTCAAGATGGCCGGGCATCTCCTCACTCCCTGGAGTGGACACCGAGGAGCATCCCAGTGATCAGCCCTGTCCCTTAGCAAGAAGGCCAACCTTCTTGCTAAGTGGGTGTTCCCACTGACTGCTGGATGCCTCTTGCAACAAGTACTTGATATATTACTCTTCCTGGTTGGAGGGATGGAGGGATGGGCAGTGTGGTCTTTTAAATTTCCCTCTCTGCTCAGTGACTTAAGAGGAGTCTCTACCTCTTAGGGCTGCACGCCTCAGGGAGTAAGTGTGAGAATAGCTGCTCTCACGCTTCTTCCAAGTCTCAAGATCCTTGAAGGGCCAGTGAAGGGGCTTCGGCTGTGTCTTTACCTCAACGCCAAGGTAAACTCATGAAGCAGCTGATGGCATTGTGATCCCTACACTCAACTTTGCTGTCATCCACCTGACACTACAGCCGATTTAAAAGACTGTCTCATTTGCTTGTTGATTTAATTGCTCAGGTTCTAAATGATCATTAAAGAAAAATTAGGAAATAGAGAACATATGAAGAGAAAGGGAAAAAGAAAACCCAAATACTCACAACCTCCTGACCAAGTACTGTGCGTATACTGTTCATGGTCTTAGCATCTCCTTCCAGACTTTTCCTTATTATGTTGACTGTTTTTATTAATGAAGATAGATTTTTTTTTATCAAGAATTAAAGAAGTGAAGAAAGTGGAGATGGAAGAGGGAAGGGAAAAGAAGAAGGGGGAGGGGACAGTTTCAGAAGGCCATCTTGGTAGGCTTCTAATCCAGGGTCAGCAGACGTTTCCTGGGGGGGCCAGCTGATAAACACTTTAGACTCTGAAGGGGGTGAGGTCTCTATTGTAATCACTCGACAATGCTGTTAGAGCATAAGATCTTTCTAGCCTGCACAAATGTTTTCAACTATGTAATTCTAGACAGCAGGAGTATTTCAGGTCGACTATGCATATTTTAGAATTCAGAAACATAATGAATTCCATCTAATACTGATTACTGAGCCTGTGGCTTTTCTAGTGTGTCCCTCTGATGCAGTCACTTGTTCTGCTATCATGAGAAGGGAACACAGCACAACACTGTCCACTGGCCCTCGCTAATGGAGGAAGGGAAAGAGAGGCAGATGGACGGTTTGGGTTCAGGCAGAACCAGGTGGGCTGCGAGCACTTGTGTCTGTGCTGGCCTCTACCCTGGTCACTGGCTCTGCTCTCTGCCATCTTTCTTGTTTAGCTCCAGTTTTGTCTCCCAGGCCTGCTCCAGTTTTCCTTGCCTCTGCTTCCTGGTCTTATTAAGATTGTGGTACACCAAGCTAACAGAGTAAACCATTAGATTCCATTGGAAAGTCAGAAAAAGAATTAGGATGGAGGTATATTCATAATTGCAAGATTAAAAAGTGGCTAAATGCTAATACTACCAGTAACAACGACAACAAAAGAACAATAAAAGCATTACACATAGTAGCAGCATTCATTAAGAGATAACCACCCAGCAAGTACTATGTGAAGTTTTTAATGTGCATTACCAGGTAACTGCTAGACTGCTATTTTACAGGTGAGGGTCACTCACAGCAGACACCTGGGGCATTTGAACACAGACAGCCTTGATCCAGACTCCTTTCCGGTAACCACCATGTGCACCAAACCTGCAGAGTCTGACCTGGAAGTGCTTCCAGAGGGACCACAGCCACGCCTACTGTGACCACGCCCACCACAGCCACGCCCACTGCAGCCATGCCCCCCAGCTATTTGGAGGGTGCAGGGGAGCATGGTAGAAGGAGAAGAGAGAAGAGGGTGTCCATCCCACACATAATGTGAAAGTATCTTAATCTATAATACTGAAAGTAAACACTATATATATTTACAGTCTGTCTGTTTAGCCTTGCATTTTCCTAAATTAAAGAGATTAAGAAAAACATCTGCCATCAACTGCAGTGCCTTTTGTTTTCAAAATGGAAAATTCTACACAAAGCTAGTATATTTTCACAGGCACATTAAAAATTCTTTATTGTTTTTCCTTTAAGTACTGGACATGTCCTAATTTCTCCTGCAAGTCAAGAAATCTTGACCTTGTCACAGTTTACATATTACAAAAGTTGTTCTTAAACAGTTGTACTTTAAATAGTGAATAAAGAAAGAGCAAGTAAGCCCTGTCATTTCAAAAGTCCTCTACGCATTATTATTCCTACCCGCAATACAGGTTTTGGACTTTGGCTTATTTCTGAAGGGAATATTATGAAAAACATATTCCAAATGGTTGGATAATCACATTTAATATGAATAAAGTGAAGTTGCTAGATAATATTTCTTTCATGCTTACAGAGTCTTCAAGTTTGGCAGTTTCTTCTTTTGAAAATATAAGATGTCGATGTTGTTATGTTTAATCTAAGAAAAACATGAAAGTAAAATGTGATTTTGTGTCCAACTAAAGTATAAAATGGAGATATTTCTTGAAATACCACTGATTTATAAAATCTGATTGTGACTTCATTGGAATCTATAGAGAGTAAATTTAAGTATTTTTACTTCAAAATTCACTTTGTAGTGCATTTAGAATGTATGTTAGGAGCAGAGTTTCTCTAGCAAGACAGAGTCACGGCAATGCCACATCATTCCCATGTCAACATCTGACCAATGGCCAACTCTCCTGAGTAAACACAGAGATGCAGAAAACACAGTGCACCCAAACTGTAAGTCTAAGTAGTTATTATTAACTTCTTTTTAAAACAGAAGAAAAAAAAAGTCTTTGAAGCCATTCCTGCACGTAGTCCCATAGTACTAGGAAGCTGACATGGGGTTTCCTCCCGTGGTGTGTGGGGTGTGGTGTGGGTCTGTTTAGTGGTCAGCTCGGTCACACTGCCCCCCAGGATCTTCTGCCATCTGGCAGAGCATTGCTCCTTCTGGGTCATGATGTCACCCACACCGAGTGATCCCCCAAAAGTCAAAACACTTAAAAATCACTGTCCCCAAACAATTCTCCCACCTGGCAGGGTGGGTACCATGTGAATATCAGCTTTATCATATTCAGAGAAACAGCTGTGCCTGGCTTTCAGCCATGGATGAAATGAGGAGTTTTTGAAAAGAGTATTATAAAAAGTCCTTAGAAGCCCTTGGTCTGGAAACTTCTTTATTCACTCAAAATGTCAGGGAGGGAATCTATTCAAAGCACCACACAATCATTCCTTCCTTTATAGTCTGGGAAACTTGCCTCTAAGTCTCATCCTTTGAGGATGCAGGCAGGGATTGCCAACCTGAGTGTCTGCCTCTGCCTCCAACCCATAAAAAACAAAACTGAAACCAGAAACCCCAAGAAGAAATTCCAGATCCCCATAATGCTGCCTGCATACAAATACCACGGTCGACATGTTTGTGTACATAGGTTTTACATAATTGGATTCATTATGCATATATTGTTTCACAAGATAGTTTCAGTTACTATGTTTCATATAATTAAGTACTTATCTACAAGAAAGGTTCTGAGGGGGCAGAGCATGCATCGTAACTGTGTATCATAATTTAGTTAGCCCCAAACCTGAAGTTCAACTCTGAGTTGTTTCCATTTCTGCACAACTATAAACAAAGCTCTAAAGAATAACAAGAGACATAATTCTGGCTACATATCTGAAAGTATTGTTAATATAAATTACTAACAATATGTTTGCTCATCCAAATGCATGGAATTTTAAGTTTTGATGTATCAGCAAATTTCTCTCCTCTAAAGTTGATCCAATTATACTCCTATCAGTACCGTTCCTGATTGCTACATTTGTGACATTATGGAATGCTGCATGCATTTAAAAATATTTAACTATTAGATAAAATGTTGTTTTATTACTCTTTAAACTTGGCATTGAGCTGTCTATACTTGATGCTTAAGAAATCATTTGTCCATCTATTTTTCCAATTTTTTATTAAAAAAATTGATATTTGGGTTTTCTTTCTTTGGGGTCCTTGAGTTTTCTCTCCTGACTTTATACTTTGGGAGATTTTCCTCTGCTTGGTATCTATTCAAACATCTCCCTCAGAAGGCCTTTGTCAGATCCCCCTTTCTTCCCAAACAGCCCTCATTTAGGAGTTTAGAAGTGTCTGTCTACATGATTAAATGACATACTGCAGATCATCTTTAATTATGAGCCTCTCACTCACCATGTCTTATTTAATGCACGGTGATATCGTTATATTTTAACCCAGAAGTGCCTGTCCTCCCTTATTTGTATTGCTTTTTAGAACAAGGGTGTCAGGGTTGGAAGGCTCCATATGGACCCCCTACTGAATTACCCATCAGAATCAGAAATGGCCCGTGTGTGCAGCAGCTGCTATAGAGCGCTCGTTATATTCCAGGCACGGTGCTGAACCACAGGGAGATAGTGGCACCAAACACACAGACATCCCTGCTCCAGATACACACGAGCACACAATCATGCCGAGACACATACTCACAGATACACACACACTCCTGACACACACCACATACATGCAAGCACACACTGAGATACACACAGACACACTCGCAAACACTCAGAGACACACGCACATGGTCACAGTCTCGTGGGGGCCCAGAGTGCACTGAGCACCTGCCTGCAGGTTGAATCATCTACTCAGGCCTGGAAGCCCCTCGCCCCAGGGGCATTCCTATGGACAGTTTATTCTACTTTCTTTTATTTTTATTATGATTCTAGGGATGGAATCCAAGGGTGCTCTACCACTGAGCTACATCTGACTCTTTTTTAAAAATTCTGAGACAGGGTCTCACTAAGTAGCCCAGGCTTTCCTCGAACCTGTGATACTTCTGTCTCAGCCTGCTAAGTACTGGGGTTACGGGCATGTGCCACCATACCCTGCTCAGTTTATCCTATTTTCTACCTTTCACTGTTACACTGTTCAGTTAAAAAACCTTCTTGAACTATAACAAAAACATTGCTTGTCTCTTTTATCAAATATTCTTTTTTCCCTTTGTATACTTTGGGAACATATAGAACACGTCTGCATGACCATTGTGGGCTTTCTTCTGTTTAAAATTATTTTTGACCCATTCGCATTATCCATGTAGCGAGTTACAGCCTTACAGTTCATATTGCCAGTCCCTGTTGACATCACCCCATTTCTCTTCCTCCTGCCCTGAGCCAGCGGTTTTTGTGCTGTGGGCATCAGGCTGCTGTGCCTCTTTCCCAGGTTCCTGGGCGCTGAGTAAACAGAGCCCTGGTTCTGTGCGTGTTGTTTATACACACCAATGCCGTGCCGTGTACTGCTGTTGACTTCTTTTCTTAACTCCCAAGTCTCAGAGATTCATTGAGTGCTGTACACGTACCCCTCCTTTCTAACTGGGGCTAGTGACTCCCAGCATGTGCACACCACGTCAGACTTCATTATTTTCTTATCGCCGGGCATTTCGAATGTTCCGGTTTTCCACAATTGCAAGAGACACTGCAATGGACATTCTTCTATGTGTCTCTTTTGGAAATGTTTGTGTGTTTTTCTTAGAGAATAAAAAGTGGAACTGTTACATCACAGCGTAATTAAATTACATTTAAGAGATATTGTCAAATAGCTCTTCAGAGGGGGTATATAAATGTATATTATAACTTCTCACCCTGGGAAACATTTGACTTTCTAAGTTTGAACATGTTTGTATAATGTGATGGAAGATGAGTCTCTTATTGTTATTTCAATTTACTCCTGGGTCACTAGTGTGGGGCAGCAGCTCTGCCCAGGTGAACAGGCCCTAGGTAGTTTTGTTTCCCATATATTACCTGTTTCTAGCCAGTGCCTGCTCCACAGGGCTGTATGGCCTGGAGCACGGGTGGCTGTGCTCTGGCCCCACCTTCCTGGGAGGAGCTCTGGCATTCATTTCTGAGGCTGCAGGTTCTCTGTGGTTATGGATTTACTAGGCCAGTCCTTGTGCATTTGTTTATTTTGTCATTTTATTATCATGTCTTCCTCTGGATTTGGCATGAATGGGTAAAGCTACCACGTAGCTGGACTTGCCACCTTGAATACGTTGGCTCTCTAAGTGCTGTGTAGCTGGGGGCCAGGAGACCTGACCTCTGGTCTATGGGCAGCCTCAGACCCACAGCTCAAACTCAGGGATGGAAAGAATGACGGAAGGACGGACGCTTTCTCTCATGAATGTAGATACTATTAATGGCCTGCATGAAACATAGTCTATCACTTTATACCAGGGCCTTTGATTACCCTGGAAACTGAATCACACATTCTCCAAAGAAGAAACTATAGTCACAGATCTGTCTGGGCATGCTCCTCCCCTTGCTCTAAAAATCTATGCAGCCTGCTCTTGCTGGGCCTCATCTTCCTCTCTTCTCATGTTCCCCTGGGTGCTCCTCCTTCTGACTAGCTCAGCAGAAGACCTTCCTCCCTCCCCACCTCAACGGTGGAGAACAGGGGAGGCAGGGCTCAGCCGTCGGCATATCTACTCCACCTTCTCATTAGACTGTGGCTGCACACTTTAGATAACAGTGGGGGGGGCAGATTCGACAGCAACAGTTCTCTACTCAGTGACACTGGGGACGGTAGCACTTCCAGCTTTAGGGACCCCATCTGCTGGACCCAGGACAGGATCCTGGGGTAGAACCCCTATTTGCCACTTCCCAATATAGCTACTGAACAGAGAAACAGCTGTGGAACTAATATCTCCCTTTCAGGTTAAATGACCAAAGGGGATGCTGAATGTCACATTTTGAACCACGCACATAGTAACTCTCTAAAGTCGAACACATACACAGGTACAGATGAGGGACAACTACAGATGGACACACTGCGAGTGACAGACGTAGCCTGCGTTTGTGAAGCAGCCCCTCCTGAAAACGAACACAAGCCCGTATTCCCGGGCTGCTTCTCATGATGGCACAAATTATCTGAAGCCTGAAAAATTACATTCTATTACATACTGAGTGCTTCTGGTCACATTTCCAATCTCTACTCAAATTTGTATTTGCCTGAAGCTTCATCTATGCTACCCCCGTCATCTAATATCATTTGGTTTCTGGTCTATAATCATTTTTCTTGAGCCTGAACTAGAATGCTAGATTTTGTCTTTCTTCAAAGTTTGTCATGCAGGCTTGGAGATATGATTATAGGGACCAGTCGTGTAGGTAGAGGTCTGGCAGTTCCCAGAAGTCACCCCCATTGTCGAGTAATAAGATGAAGAACTGAGGTCCAATTGGAAACAAATGTTCAGAGGATTTGATTTTCTTGTTTTGTTTTAAGGTGAGCATTTCAGTAATGGCCCAACCCAAGTCTGAAGCTGATGGGTAAGGGACTCAGTCTAGTTCCTCAGATCCCGGATGGATGGAAGGAAGCTGGCTCAGGACAAAGGGAGGGCGAGCTGCATGACTTGTGCCTGGTAAAGTGAGCAATCCTTGGCTTCCAACATGGTATCAGCTAAATATTTAATTAGGTTCCACAAAGATTCAAAGTAACAGATGCAAAAGCGATTTGATAACTAACGGGATAGGCAGGGCATAGCCTTAATCTTTTAAAGTTCAATGAACAAGGATAACACCAGCATTCACAGAACACCTTTTGTCAGGGCATCAGTCTCTCGGGGCCAGCCCGAGGGTCTGATGCGATGCTGAAAGGGGCGCACACGCCGACGGCCCAAAAATCACATACCTCGGACCGGGAGATTTGTCTGGCAAGATCTCGTTTATTAGAAAGCCAAATCTCTCTTTTATAGTAGAGGCAATACAGGAAATTCGCAATCAGTAGGGTGTGGCACCATGCGCCCCTGTAACCTATCAAAGGTAGATGCACCTGTCGTCTGTGAGCACGGAAGGAGGTAACCGCCTATCACAGCCCTCCTGAGGCTAGGTGGGGCTATCTGCGGGACCTCCCTCCGAGGAATTCGCCAGCGCCATCTTTGCCATTAATATGCTGAATTACTGCCACGTGGGAGAGGCCCGGTGCTTTAGAGCAGGCTTCTGCCAGTCCACCAGGCCCTTTCATGGCACTGGGTGGAGACCCCTACAACCTTTGAGTCACCTCGACCTACTGCCTGGCTCACCTGGCCCATCTACTCAGCTTGTGGTCATCGGGCTAACAGAGAAAAGAGTCCACGAGGCCTTTTCCAATGTGCTGGGAGCCCTTCCATACCCTGAAGTCACAGGAAGATCAATTAACCTTCCTTCTTTTTTTTTTTTTTTTGCAGTACCGGGGATTGAACCCAGGGGCGTTCTACCTCCGCGCTACACCCCTGGCCCTATTTTTTATACTTTATTTTGAAACCGGGTCTCACAAAGTTGCGGAGGGCCTCACTAAGCAGAGAGAGAGAGAGAGGGAGAGAGAGAGAGAGACAGACAGACAGACAAACAGACAGACAGAGACACAGAGAGAGCTGAGGCAGGCCGCGAACCCGGATCCTCAGGTCTCCGCCTCCCAAAGTACTGGGATTACAAGAGTGCGCCACCACGCCCTGCTAATTAACCTTCCTTCTTAGTTTCCTCACCCATAAAATGAAGCAAATTCTTCAGTTTCAGGGTTGAAATGAGCATTAAGTGAGATAACTTTGACTGAGCTCCTAGCACTGTGTCTGGCACAGCCGAGACCCCCAGTGCTGAGTCCCTCTGCTTAGTCCCCGGCTCCTGCTCTGGAGTTCTTGATCTACCACATCCAGTCGGAGCAGAAGGTTAACTACAGCAGCTCCGCGTTTTCTCCTTTCAAGTGAAATATGCCCCACATTTATCTCAGCACATTCAGTGACCATTATACTAGGAGAAGGCAGTGCCGTATGAAGCTGGAAATGAGGGCGTTCACTTCACTCCACAAATCAGAGGGTGTAGTCAGTCTGCGGCTCCCACCAGCCCGCGCCTTGTAAATCTGGGCCCAGGCTAGGAGACACTCACTCCTGTGGAGAGGGACTGAAATAAAATTTAGTTCACTTCACATAATAGAAATGACATTTATTCTATGCAAAAATAGCACTCTGGTGGATTCAAAGATGTGTCATATCATTCAATATGTTTCTGGAAACTCTATTTGCTGTTAAGAATTCCGAGGACTGAAGGAAGGCACGGGCTAAATAAATAGAGTGAATGCGTATAATAATAGAGATCATTCAATTGATGCTGTGAAAAAAAAGCTATTAAAGTAAGACATGGGAAGGCACCTCGTAGTCCTATGGCACACAGCAGGTGCTTAATGAGTGCAACTTCTCCCCCCCACACGCACACTGGTACTGGGGTTGAATCTGGGGGCACTCTATCTCTGAGCTATACCCCCAGCCCTTTTTATTTTTTATTTTGAAGCAGGGTTTTACTAAGTTCCTAACTGTCTTGTTAAGTTGCAGAGGTTGACCTTGAACCTGCGTTCCTCCTGTTTCAGCCTCCCAAGTGTGCTGGGATTACAGCCATGCTTTTTGTGTGTGTGTGTGTGTGTGTGTGGTACTTACTGGGAATTGAACCCAGGGGTATTCTACTCTGAGCTCTATTTTTAGCCCTATTTTATTTTTTATTTCAACATTTTTCCTTTTTGGTACTAGAGATTGAATCCAGGGAATTCTATCTCTGAGTTACACCCCCAGCCCTTTTTATTTTTTATTTTTTGTTTTGAAGCAGGGTCTTGCTATGTTGTTGAGGCTGGCTTTGAACCTGAGATCCTCCTGTGCACTGGAATTACAGGCATGCACCACCACGCCCAGCTTTTTTTTTTTAACAGGGTTTTGCTAAGTTGCTGAGGGTCTGGCCAAGTTGCTGAGGCCACCCTCAAACCTGTGATCCTCCTGTCTCAGCCTCCCAGTTCCTGGGATTATAGGCATGCGCCACCACACCCGGCCCAGCGTGGCCTTTTTGTTCCTTTATCTAATGACTAATCCCTGTGCTCATCTTGACCTTCTATCCAAAAATGTCCCTCTGAGAACATCATTTGAATACAATTTGTAGGATATATAGTAAATTCATCCTTCACAAATAATCAATTTAGCTATGTGACTCTTTACCTAGTAGATTTACATCAGTCACATTTTCAGAATGATACTATTATCCCAGTAATGAAAAACCATGACACAGAAATGCAATGTGAGAGGCAGAAACAAAGATGAGAAAAAAGAAGCACAGAGGGAAACACAGATGCCCTAGGTCTCGGGTAGCTCTCCGCATCAGGAACCACAATTCATTTCTGAAACCGTGAAAACAAAATCAGGTTCATATTCTTCTCAATTAAGTGAAGCTTGTCCAGTGCTAAGCCTTTGTGTGGCACGTCCAAAATGGTGCCGTGGGTCAACTGTGTCTGAAGAGCAGGCTTCTTTTGTCCTGGATATGGTCACTAGGTGGAAAAGAGAGGCCACAGCCTTGCCTTCTCGATTCCCTCCCTCATCTGTCAGTACCTCAAGAAACCAGATCTCTAGTGGGACACAATCATCCTTTCATGGGTCCAGATGAGAGGGAGACATGCAGAGAGATGCTCAAAGCAGAGGCTGCAGACGGCCATCAGCTCCTGAGAGTCCACGGAGCTGCCGGCTAGCTGTAATTTCCACTCAACTGTAGGCCTATTTTATCTCTGACAAAGGCAGGGGAAGGGACAATGTCACACCTCAGTTGTCCAACCCCTGCCTCGAGACGCATTAGCTCCCCACCATTATCCTGAGAACTGCCTTCTCCACAGAAGGAAAGGACAGGGAGCCCTCAGCACACACATCCACAGTCTCCCGACCTTTATCCCCAACACTGCAAGATCCCTGCTATAAATAACAGGACCCAATGTGCTCATGAGAGAAGGGACTGCTTTTAAATAACAAGGATGCACCAGAAGGATGCGCCCCAAATGCAGGAACATGCAAACCATTCATTACTGGAAGCAGCCAAAAAAGCAGAAACAGGCAAACATTTGGACATTTATTAATCAATCAAAGACGATCCAATTGCTCGTGGAGGAAGCCTCCATTCACTGTTGTTTACTTGGTTCTCTTCATTTATGGACTTTAGAAATGCTCGCTGAAATCATCTCCCATCCACGGACCTACTTTAAAGGGAGGGGGAGGCGTCGCTCTCTGACCTTCCATGTCTGTCTTTAGTAAGTCCGCATGCGGACATCAGAGCCTCAGCGGAGGCATCGGCTTTTCTTCCTAACACATGTCATAACATTGATGGAGGGAGCCAGTGAGTTCCATGAGATTCCCTGACACTCTGCAACCTAGAAAGATGCTTTGCTTTCCTTTGTTTCAGAAAGATTTGGCTTACTTATTCCTATGTATTAGGATTTACTGTGAATCACAAGTTTTTTTAAATATGAATTTTTTCTGTTCTTCATAAAATGATTCTGAACATATTATCTTTTTTATGTTTTTATTGGTGCATTGTAGTCTCACATCACCATGAGTATCAGTTTGGTGTTGACATACATGCACACAGCTCTTGGTGTCCCTCCCCCCCGCCTCTCCCCCCCACGTAGCACTGAGGATGATGTTGGTATAATCTCATATATACACATTGTTTATGACAGTAATTCCATAGATTCACTTCTTTCTTGCCCTTCCCCTTCCCTTGTACTCCTTCCCTTGCACCACTGAGGGTTCTCCCTTGTCACTGGAGTCCCTTTTGTGTCCCCACTACTCCCTAAGTTGTGCATATTAATGAAAACATATGCCCCTTCTTTTTTTGTGATTGGCTAATCTCACTTAACATAATGTTCTCCAGATCTTTCCATTTTCTTGCAAATGCTGTTATTTTGTTCTTCTTTATTGCTGAGTAGAATCCCATTGTGTGTATTTCCCATAATTTTGTAATCCATTCATCTGTTGATGGACATCTAGGTTG
>PVJS01045851.1:0-16056 GCA_004027185.1 Glis glis | reverse complement strand
TGCCAGATGCCAGCGTCTGTTCTTGGACTCCCCGGGTTCAGAACATGAGCCAAATCTGTTTTTTATAAATTACACAGTATTGGGTATTGTGTTATAGCATCGGAAAATGGACTAAAACAATAGGCAAGACCTAGATGGGGGGCCAGGGATGACTTGACTGAGGGGAGCGGCTGGGGCAGGATGGGGACACACTCCAGCAGGGCCCAGGAAGCAGGAGGGAGCGGGCTCAGGGAGGGGAGAGGAGCTGACACCAGCATGGCGGCTTTGCCAAGTGCGCGGGAAGGGAGTCAGCTGACAGGCCTCTCCTGACATCATCCTCTCTTGCTCCTTCAACTAAAACACTGCCACAAGCTGAGTGTGGTGGTGCATGCCTGTAATCCCAGTACTTGGAGGCTGAGACAGGAGGATCATGGGTTCAAGACCAGCCTAAGCAACTTAGGGAGACCCTATTTCCAAATAAAAAAAAAATAAAATAGGGCCAGGTGTGTAGCTCGGAGGTAGAATGCCCTGGGTTCAATCCCCAGCACCACAAAACAAAACAAAAAAACACCACGCACGACAGCCCAGCAGCCCAACTCCACCCAAGGTGTACATACCTCCTCCTCAAAGACAGCCTGTCATTTCCTCCAAACACAAAACCCACCGCCTTTCATGCACCACTGCACACCACACAGCCACGCAATTGTGGAAGAATAGGCTGAGTCGCCAGGCGTGGTGGCGCTCGCCTGTAATCCCAGTACTTGGGAGGCTGAGACAGGAGGATCACAGGTCTGAGGCCAGCCTCAGCAACTTCCTGGGGTTCAATCCCCAGCACCAAAAAAAAAAAAAAAAACACAATAGGCCCGAGTCTACAGGACATGTCACCTGTAGAGAAAGAGCCACCCTGGGTCAAAAGGGCAATGCAAAAGGGAAGTGAAACAGGAGACAGGGCCACTTGAGGACTCGGAGAAATGCACACCTCGTCTGGATAATTAATGCCTAGAACAGAAAACAGAGGAGGGAGGGTGGAGGCCTCTGCAGGGGTGAAGCTGTGGTTGGTGCTGAAATTTTACTTGAAAAAATCAATTAATGTCTATCTATAAAGCAGACAGAGAGAGAGAGAGTGAGAGAGAGAGAGAGTGCAAGCTACATGGGAGACAGCTGAAGTTTTAATTTCAATTTTTTTTGGTGCTGAGGATTAAATCCAGGAGTGTTCTACCTCTGAGCTACAGCCCCAGCCCTATTTTATTTATTTATTTATTTTTATTTTGAAACATGGTCTCACTAAGTGGCTGAGGGTCTCACTAAGTTGCTGAGGTTGGTCTCAAACCTGCGATCTTACTGTCTCAGCCTCCCAAGTACTGGGATTACAGGCGTGCACCACCATGCCCAGCTGAAATTTTAATCTGAGAAGTAAATGAACTTTGTCCTCTAAGAGACCAGAGAGAAGTCATATAGAAGCATGCTCTATTTGTGTATAGCAACCTCCCCTAGCAGGATGGTCCACTTTACTGGAGAAAAAGCACGTGGAAACCTGGTTGGAATTCCCACTCTGAGACTTACTATATTATCTTGGGGACAAGTTACTTAAAGACCCTGAGCCTCAACATCCCTTTTGTCAAATAGAGCAAAGACATTTGCTATTTGGTGTAGGAATTTAATAAGACAGCCTATCAAGTGTCTGGCAGAGCGGGTTTCAATGAATGGGCACTGCTATGATCAGCGGTCCCTGCAGGAATCAAGAAGAGAAGCCACTCAGAACATGAACCTAACGCCGGGCGTGGTGGCGCACGCTTGTAATCCCAGTACTTGGGGGGCTGAGACAGGAAGATCACAGGTTTGAGGACAACCTCAGCAAGTAGTGAGACTCTCATCAACCTAGTGAGACCCTGTTTCAAAATAAAAATAAAAACAGGGCTAGGAGTATAGCTCATAGGTAGAATGCCCCCAGATTCAATCTCTAGTACCACAAAAATAAAAAATAAAAAATAAATAAATAAATAAATAAATAAATAAATAAATAAATATAAAATAGGGCTGGGTGTGTAGCTCAGAGGTAGAATGCCCCTGGGTTCAATCCCCAGTACCACAAAAAAAATTTTTTTTGAGAGTCTCCCCTCAATCCATCTCCTCTTCCCCATCCCCACTGCTACTACCTCGGTCAGCCCCTCCTCACCACCAGGTGCTCCTGCAGTGGCATCCTGCTTGGTCCCCAGACCCCAGCTCTTGTCCCCCTAAGTCATCTAGCAGAACTGATAGAAAGCCAACAAGCAGAGTCTGGCAGAGCTGCGGCATAAAGTTCTAAGTGGCACTAAGGCCGTCTCCCTCTTGCTCAGCGGGCTCTAGCTACACTGGTCTCCTTGATGACCTGCAAATGCCCCAAGCCCACTCCCACCCCAGGCCCTTTGCACGTGCTGTTCCCCCTGCCTCGAACACTCTAGACCAGAGTTCCTACTTGGATCACTCCCTGACTTGCTCTCCACATGTCTGCTTAAGTCACTTCCTGAAACGCCAACACTGACCACTCCAGCTAAGGCGTCCCTCCCTCCCTGTCACTCTCTGTCCCTTGTCTCAGCTTCAGGCTTCTTCTCAACATCTGGTCCACTTTGCATTTCATATATGTGGTGATTATGGGGTTTCCCCCCACATTTCCAATGCTAGAATATAATCTCTATGAAAACAGGGGTCTTATCTTTCTGCACACTTTTGTATCCTTAGCACCTTGAACAATATCAGCATACTCAATAAATACTTGCTGCATTTTTTAATGGAATTCTTTGAAGAAAGAAAAGAATATGACGGTATTTATATTAGGGCAATAGATGGAGACTGCCTGTTGGATATAGTCCAAATTTCTTAGCACAGTTCAGTAGTAATGTCGTCATAAATTGGCTCCAACCTTTCTCTTTCCAACCTCACCTCTGTAACCTAGCACTAGCACATAAAACCACCCTCTCTTTTCTCTCTCTCTCTCCCTCCCTCTCTCTCTCCCTCTCCCTCTCTTTCTATATATAAAGTTATTTTAGATGTTACTATATACCCTGCTCATGCTGCCATAAATTAGTTGAGCACTAGTATATGTAATATCTACTCAATATATATACTTTTCTACTTTGTACATACTGACCATACTGATCCTCCCCAATCCCCACACTTCGCCCTGTCTTAGTCAGCTTTCTGTTGCTCTATCTGAATACCATAGACTGAACCATTTATAAGGAATTGAAGTTTATTGGGCTCATGGTCCTGGAGGTGGGGACGTCCAAGATCATGGCACCAGGATCTGGTGCAGACGTTTGTGCTGCGTCAGAACATGGCAGAGGTGCCCCATGGTGAGAGGGGGCAGCCACCCTAGCCCAGGTCCCTCTTCCCCTTCTTATAAAGCCACTAATGCAATCGTGGGGGCTCACCCTCATAACCTCACCAGTCCTAATGACCTCCCCAAGACCCCACTTCCAAATCCCATTAACCTAAGTTTGAGGATTCAGGATCCCGCACATGGCCTTGGAAGGGACACATGCCAACTGCAGCACCCCTCATTCACGGCCTGTCTGGTTCCTCTTGGCCTCTGTGTGACCGCGCAGCACTCAAAGCATGCTCCGGGTTAGAACTATTTGCTTACTAACCCGTTTCTCTCCCCAGGGACTGGAATGTGACTTAGTCATCATTATATTTCCAGCAGCTAGGAATAATGACACACCTCGTTTACTTTACCCCTGTGGATCAATTGGACAGCCTAAGAACAGTCATACACAGTCATAGGATAAAAAGAAAAAGACAGAGCCGGGCATGGTGGCGCATGCTGGTGATCCCAGTACTTGGGAGGCTGAGACAGGAGGATCACAGGTTCAAGGCCAGCTTCAGCTACTTAGTGAGGCCCTCCGCAACTTCGTGAGACCCCTTTTCAAAATAAAGTATAAAAAATAGGGCTGGGAGTGGTAGAATGCCCCTGGGTTCAATCCCCAGTACCCCCCAAAAAAGACAGGAGAGTAAAATAAAGCTGAAGTAAAGATATCACCCAAATTACACAACCATAAAATTGTACAAAAACCCTCGAGTTAAGAATTGGCTCTGAGGTATATAAGGTTACCGCGGACAGGAAAACCTGATGCGTTTCAAGAACGAGCAATTAATCTGGTACAAATGGCCCTACATCTTAGTCCTCCACCAGCATTTGCTGGTGCTAAGGTCTGCAAGAGCAGCCCTATGGGAGAACTCACAAGAACCACTGCGTCCCACGGCCAGCACACAAGGCCCTGCTCCAGACACGTTTGCTGAAGGCCCGGGATAAAAGAGCACAGCGATTTTTAATGGAGTCCTCTCTCTTCTGTCATCCCTTCTCAAACTGGCCCCACCTTACCTAGACTGGAGGAATATTCCGTAGTTCAACTCAATTCATCAAACCTTTCCAAACATCCACCCTGCAGACACTGCACTGGTCCCGGCCACTCGGATTAACTCTACTCTCAGAAACACACCCTCCGTGTGAGCCAGGTGAGTCTCCCCATCTGACAGCATGCGGGGCTCATCCCCCGTCTACTCCTGGGTTGGATCCCTGTGGAGAGCTTTCAACACTAACCTCGCTTTCAGAATTACACCCTTTCTTCTAAGCCTATAGAATAAATTGCACAGAGCTTTTACCCACAATTCCAAAGCCCCCTGATCTCCACTCTGTCCTAAACTGTGAAGCCCTGGAGATGGATATGCAATTCAGAACAATGACATATTGTTTCCGTCATTTCACTGACTCTAAAGCAGGGGAAGCTCAGGGAGGCGAGTGCAGGCCTTGGGCGGCTGGTGTACCCCTGCACCAGCACCACGACGGGCGTGGAGCAGACGCGCACCCCCTGCAAGGATCCAGGACTGCACTGGCTAGCCGACTAGAGAGACCCCTGTGGATGCAGAAGCAGACCCCACCAACAGAACTGTTTTCACTCTTTGCTAGGGTCATTAAGCATAACTCTGTAGTACTGGAAAACATAAGCCCCAGTTGTCTCTTGGAGAAAAAGATACTGAACTTAGGGAAAATGGATATGACTTCATGACCCAGTGTCATGCCTGTTGTCTAGGACTGTGCTAACACAGTAGCCACTAGCCACACATGGCTATTTAAATTAAATAAAATTACATTTCTTGAGTTACCTTAGCCACATTTTATACGTTCAACAGCTCCAGGAACCTGCTGGCTACCATACCAGACAGCAAATATGCA
This sequence comes from Glis glis, assembly GCA_004027185.1. Lineage (NCBI taxonomy): Eukaryota > Metazoa > Chordata > Mammalia > Rodentia > Gliridae > Glis > Glis glis. Next base: position 10,865 of record PVJS01045851.1, on the reverse strand, counting down.
GAATAACTTGCGTTGCTACGAATATCGTACTGTGTGTGGGGGGGGGGATACTGGGGATTGAACCCAGGGGCATTCTACCTCCGAGCTATGCCCCCAGGCCTATTTTTTATTCTTTATTTTGAAACAAGGTCTCACTAAGTTACAGAGGGCCTCGCTAAGTAGCTGAGGCTGGCTGCGAACCTGCGATCCTCCTGTCTCAGCCTCCCAAGTACTGGGATTACAAGCATGTGCCACCACGCCTGGCTGCAATTATCCTATCAAAGTCATCTTTGGGAGTTCAAATAATGTCCATGGGCCTCAGTTTCTTTCTGTGCAAAATGGAAAACACATTCTCCCTGGGTTGCTGGAAGGTTTCATGAGATGCTAAATGTGAACATCCTTTAAACTTTGACAAACTACTAAAATGGTAGTTCTATATATAGTTCTAAGTTGACCTGGGGTTAACAATCAGCAATAGCAGCAGCGAGTCAAAGTGAGTTACCAACCATCAACTGGAATAAGGAATTCTGTCTCAGGCGGTGTGACCAGGAGAAAGAGAGAGAGTGCACACTGGTCAGACCACACCAGGAACGCTGTGTTCAACGAGAAACACAAGTCAGGTGAGGTGGCGCACGCCTGGAATTCCCATACTTGGGAGGCTGAGACAGGAGGATCGCAGGTTCAAGGCTGAGACAGGAGGATCGCAGGTTCAAGCACCAGCAACTTAGTGAGACCATGTTTCAACATAAAAAATAAAAAGGAGCTGGGCATGGTAGCACATGCCTGTGATCCCAGTACTTGGGAGGCTGAGACAAGAGGATCACAGGTTCAAGGCCAGCTTAGCAACTTAGCGAGATCCTGTTTCAAAATAAAAAATAAAAAGGGCTGGGAGTATAGCTCAGAGGTAGAATGCCCCTGGGTTCAATTCCCAGTACCAATAAATAAGTAAGTAAATAAATACATAATTCAAAGGGCTGGGGTATAGCTCAGTGGTAGAACACCTCTGGGTTCAATTCCCAGTACCAAAAGAAAAGAAAGAAAAGAAAAAAAAGAAACAGAGGTGCATCCAGAAGAATCCACAAGCCATCTAGAAATACAGAGTCCACGGAGCCCAGGATTTCTCAGCTGGGGAAAAGGAGACTAAGCCGGAACCCAGAACAGAATGCATTTTGAAACACAGAACAACCTTGGGGTGGGGTCTGAATCCTTGGGCAGCCTCAGAGGTCACTAGGAGGTGACCTTAACTCAATGTTAAGAAAACGTGTACTAGTTAAGAGTCGCCCAACAGTGGAAAGGTCGCCTTATGGAGGAGAGCGCTCAGGACCCCAGAAGGAGCTCAGAGATTCTCAAACCTGAGCATGTGTCCTCAAAGCACCTGGAGGGCTGGGGAACCCAACGTCTGGGCCCCACCTCCCGAGAGTACAGTTCAGTAGGCGTGGGGTGGGGCCCAGGATCTGCATCTCTAACGAGGCCCAGGCGATGCAGACGTCAGTGCCTCTGGTCCAGAACCACCTCTGAGGAGCACTGCTCTCTCACAAGTGGAGGAGCCACCAGGCCGGGAGACAAAGGCCATGTGACACTACTGGGAGGCAGGACCCTGCAGCCTTCCAAATCGACCCTACTGATGGCGCGACAAGGACTCCTAGTGGGTCCCAGAGTGCACGGTGCCCAGCCTGAGAGCCCGCCAAAGCCAGAGGATCCAAGGTCCCATGCCAGGTCTGTCCCTGTGTCGTCATCAAGCAAATGACGACGACACAGGAAAATCAATTTATTGCAAATCAGTTTATTGCATTCTTAATATCCACAAACAGAAGGTGACGTGGTTGTGCGATGGCAGATGTGCTGGGGGAAAGGCCTGGGCGTAGACTTTTCTACACGTTACTATCTCCCACGGTGAGTGCGACACTTCATTACATCAGAGTGGCTCCTAGGCTGCAGAGGCAGCACACCCCCAAGAGAGGCCGCATCAGAAGCCATTGAATTTCAGTCTCACGCCCAGCAAGCTGACCTAGAAGATGGGCATTTTGCTCCGTTCCTTGCCGATCCGAGGCAGTTAACATGTGACCACAAAAACCGTGGATCAGACCTCACTACTCCCTCACCAAAAAACCAATACTTCACACCAAGATTCATGCCTGAATTCTTCCAGTAGTTTCAAGGAAACTACTCAAATGAACATCAACTTGCAAGTGGATAAACAGACTGTGGTATATCCCTGAAGCGGAATACTACTGAGCAGTAAAAAAGAGATGAGTCTTAAAATTTGGTGCCAAGTAAATGAAGTCAGACACAAAAGGCATCATGTCCATATCATTTATATGAAACTTTAGGAAAGACAAAGCCTTCTACAGTGACACAAAGCAGATCAGTCCCCAGGGGTGGGCACTGGCAAGAAAGGGAAACAAAATCCCTTTTGGGGCGATAGAATATTCTAGATCATGGTTGCCATCATGATTATATACATATACACATTTGACTGTACACATACAGTGTACACATTTTATTGACTATAAACCACAAAAAGTTGATTTTTTTTCTTTTCTTTTCTGCAGTACTGGGGGTAGAACCCAGTGGCACTCTACCACTGAGCTACACCCCAGCCCTTTTTATTTCTTAGTTTGAAACTGGGTGTCGCTTAAGTTTTTTTTTTTGTGGTACTGGGGATTGATCCCAGGGGCATTCTACCTCGGGCTACTCCCCAGCCCTAGTTTTTATTCTTTATTTTGAAACAGGGTCTCACTAAGTTGCGGAGGGCCTCACTAAGTAGCTGAGGCTGGCCGCGAACCCGGATCCTCCTGTCTCAGCCTCCCAAGTACTGGGATTACAAGCGTGTGCCACCACACCTGGCTTCGCTTACACTTAAGTTGCTAAGGCTGGCCTTGAACCTGTAATCCTCCTGTCTCGTCCTCCCAAGTACTGGGTTTATAGGCCTGTGCTACCACACCCAGCAAAACCAAGTTGACTCTTTAAAAACAAAAATAAACCGGTATTTTCTGTTCCATTGGGTTCATCCCATTTCATGTTGTGCTTAAAACTGTAACATTGACTGCCTCTGGGAGGAAATGGGGTAGCCAGGGACAGGCGTGGGAAAAGAGATTTTCAAAATGTTTACCCTGTTTTGCTTCTTAAACTTTTGAACTGGGAGGGTATGTCACTTGTTTTTAAAAATAAAATTTAAAATTAAGAAACAAGTTTGCAAGTGGGTTGCTCATTGGTAAAATGAATTAGACAGGATGATCTCAGGTCCTGTCAGCCCCAGTATGACTGGGCAGTTTGTTACCCAATCTTTCATTTGTGAAACAATGATTTTTTTCATAATTTATTGGTGCATTGCTGTTTTACGTCATAGTGAGGTTCCATGTGTTCAAAACATACGTGCACACAGCTCTTTGCATACTCCCTCCACATCCCCCCCCCATTCCCTCTCCCCCCCCCCACGACTTAGTGAGCTTGGTAATACGCTCATATATTACAGTAGGACTATTTGAACTGTTTCCTTGCCCCGCCCCCTTCCCCTCCCTAACTCTCATCCCTGACCTCCTTCAACTATTCTACCAATCTGTCTTTGCATTATTTAAAGTCCCTTCTGTCTCCTATGTTCTCTCTAGCTTCCACAAATGAGAGAAAACATACCACCCAGGACTTTCTGGGACTGACTAATCTCACTTAGCATAATATTCTCCAGTTCCATCCATTTTCCTATAAGTGACATATTTTTGGTTTTTTTATAGTTAAGTAGAATTCCATTGTGTTATATACCATGTATTTTTTCCCACTCATCTGATATGGACACCTGGGTTGGTTCCATAATTTGGGTATTGTGAATTGTGCTGCTTATAAATATGGCTATGCATGTATCACTATAATACTCTGACTTTAATTCTTTAGGAAAGATAGTGAGGCGTGGTATAGGTGGGTCACATGGTGGTTCCATTCCTAGTTTGGGGTTTTTTTGTTTTGTTTTGTTGGGTTTGTTTTGTTGTTGTTGTTGTTTGTTTTGTTTTGTTTTGTTTTGTTTTGGTACTGAGGATTGAACCCAGGGTCATTCTATCTCTGAGATACACCCCCAGCCCTATTTTATTTTTTAGTTTGAAACAAGGTCTCACTATTCTCACTATGTTGCAGAGGGCCTCACTAAGTTGCTGAGGCTGGCCTTGAACCTGCAATCCTTTTTTTTTTTTTTTTTGCGGTACCAGGGATTGAACCCAGGGGCATTCTACCTCCGGGCTATACCTCCAGCCCTATTTTTTTATTCTTTATTTTGAAACCGGGTCTCGTTAAGTTGCAGAGGGCCTCACTAAGTAGCTGAGGCTGGCCACGAACCCAGATCCTCCGGTCTCAGCCTCCCAAGTACTGGGATTACAAGCGGGCGCCACCACGCCCAGCTCGAACCTGCAATCCCTCTATCTCAGCCTCTCAAGTACTGGGATTATAAGTGTGTGCCACCATACCCAGGTCCATTCCTAATTTTTTGAGGAACCTCCAAACTGATTTCCATAATGGCTGTACTAATTTACAGTTCCACTAACAGTGTATAAGAGTTCCTTTTCCCCCACATCCTCGCCAGCACTTGTTATGGAAATGCTGACTTTTGAGATAGGCACTATGGAGGGTCTGTATTTTATCAAACTTCTCTGAGATCTGGGAGAATATTGATTTTTTAGCCTTTCTTCATATTTTGATTATTTTCAAAAATATATCATAGATAAGAATGCATGTGTGTGGTGTATCTGATTTAAGAATAACTTCTTTTAAGCCGGGCGTGGTGGCGCACGCTTGTAATCCCAGTACTTTGGGAGGCGGAGACCAGAGGATCCGGGTTCACCGCCAGCCTCAGCTCTCTTGCTCTCTCTCCCTGTCTCTCTCTCTCTCTCTCTCTCTCTCTCTCTCTCTCCTTAGTGAGGCCCTCCGCAACTTCGTGAGACCCGGTTTCAAAATAAAGTATAAAAAATAGGGCCAGGGGCGTAGCGCGGAGGTAGAACGCCCCTGCATTCAATCCCCGGTACCGCAAAAAAAAAAAAAAGAATAACTTCTTTTAGTTTTATCTCCTATGTGTATATCCCTAATCAATCCTGTCTAGTTTTGCACATTTTAAAATTTTTGTTTAAATTGAATCATTTGAGCCAGGTGTGGTGGCACACACTTGTAATCCCAGTACTTGGAAGGCTGAGGCAGGAGGGTTGCAGGTTCGAGGCCAGCCTCAACACCTTAGTGAGGCCCTTCACAACTTAGTGAGACCCTGTTTCAAAATAAAAAAAAATAATATAGAGCTGGGGGTATAGCTCAGAGGTAGAATGTCCCTGGGTTCAATCCCCATTACCACAAAAAGTAAAAATAAAAAATAAATTGAATCATTGGGCCAGGTAGAGTGGCCTGTCTGACCCCAAACAGACAAAGGAGTGAAAACTCCAAATTTTTGTTTTATTTTATTTTTTATACCTTTCTTGATGCATAATAGTCTCACATCATAATGTAGGTCATAGTGATAGTGACATACATGCACACCAACATTTTAATGAAGTTACTGAGTCATGGGCTTATAACACAAAGCCACAAGTATTTCAGAATTTAAAGAGCAGGACTGTTATCTTTCTGTCAAAGAAATTACATGCATGGAATGCAGATACTGCAAAGGGGCAAAGACATAAAACACACCAGCCTGGAACTAGGCTGAATGCCTGGACGTTGTTAGCTTCTCCGTCAGTCATAAATAAAATGGACGGACGGCGTGGTGGTGCACACCTGAAATCCCAGTACTTGGGAGGCTGGGACAGGAGGATCGCAGGTTACAGGACAGCCTCAGCAACTTAGTGAGACCCTCAGCAACCTAGCAAGACCCTGTTTCCAAAACAAAAAATTAAAAGGACTGAGGGTGTAGCTTGAAGGTAGAATGCCCCTGTACCACAAAAAGTAAATAAATAAATATAAATAAATAAATAGATGGGAGAGATTACTCCTCAAAAATACCAAACATGCTTTCAATGAATTTATGCAAAAAATATTATTTTAATAGGAGTTATTAAAGGATGCATCATAGAAAAATTTTACAACTCATATTTACAGAAATTAGGCTCAAGTCTCTAATATGAAAAGAGCAGCCGGGCGTGGTGGTACACACCTGTAATCCCAGTACTTGGGAAACTGAGACAGGAAGATTACAGGTTCAAGGCCGTCTCGGCAACTTAGTGAGACCCTCAGCATCTTGATGAGTCCCTGTTTCAAAATGAAAAATAAAAAGGACTGGGGGTGTAGCTCAGAACTAGAATGCCCCTGGGTTCAATCCCTAATACTAAAAAAAAAAGCTCAATAAGAAAAAGACACATGGCCCAATTGAAAAAATAGACAAAGGTGTTATAAACAGACAATGCAGAGAAAAGATATTATAGTGGTTCCTAAACATAAAAAAATGTTCAATCTCAGAGAAATGCAAATTAAAAACCATATTTGGATACCCTTTTTCAGCTATCAGATTTTCAAAATCAAAAAGTTTCATAAGAAGCTGGGCATGGTGGCACACGCCTGTAATTCCAATACTTGGGAGGCTGAGACTGAAGGATCACAGGTTTGAGGCCAGCCTCAGCAACTTAATAAGGCCCAGAGCAACTTTGTGAGACCCTGTTTAAAAATAAAAAAATGAATGGCCGGGCGTGGTGGCGCACACTTGTAATCCTAGTACTTGGGAGGCTGAGACAGGAGGATCGCAGGTTTGAGGACAACCTCAGCAATTTAGTGAGGCTCTCAACAACCTAGTGAGACCCTGTTTCCAAATAAGAAATAAAATCAGTCTGGGCGTATAGCTCAGAGGTAGAATACCTCGGGGTCCAATTCCCAGTACAAAAAATAAAATAAAAAAAAATGAAAAGGGCTGGGGGTGTAGTTCACAGGTAGAACGCCCTTGACTTCAATCCCCAGTACCAACCACACACATACACACACACACACACACACACACACACACACACACACAGTTCATAAAGCATGCTTGGCAAGAGCATGGAGAAACAGGCAGTCACACACATTGCTGATAGAAGCATAAACTGCTAGAACCCCAAGGAAGTGCAATATAGTGCTATCCATTAACAACACAAGTGCACATCCCCACTGACGCAGCAATTTCACCTCTGGGGGTTTACCCTTCAAAAACACTTGCACATATGCAGAATGATGCTGTAAAAGGCCACTGGCTATAACACTAAAACTGTAAAAACTTGAAAACTACCTCGGGCCTCCAAAGGAGACAGGTTAAATACTTAAGACATCCATACCACGGAATTCTATGCATCTGAGAAAGAAAAAAGGAAATGATTGCCAAGATAGACTTAGGAGAGGAATAGCCTGTATGGCATTCCACAATTTTCACAGAATATTATGTATTTGCTGAAGTATGCACTCTCTGGAAAGATACACAGGAACTAGCAACATCGGTTGCCTCTGGGAGGAAACTGGGTTGCCTGGGACTGAGTGGGAAGAGATTTTCAAAATGTTTACATTTTCATACTTTCAAACTTTTGAACTGTGGGGACTGTATTCGTTACTTTTTTAAATAGACAAAATTTAAAATTAAGAAAGAAAAATGTAAAAACATGCTTCTCATTGATACACAGAGTGAGGCACAGCCCTGAGACTACTGGCCTGCTGTCCAGCCTACCACAGTACAATATATCCTCCTGACCTGAGTGCTTGGGCAAGTTCATAATAAGCTCTCGAAACACCCAAAGCTAAGAGACCCAGAGTTAATTTATATTCAGGGACCCTGACAAGACACAGCCTGCTTCAAGAGAAAACCAACACTAGCACGAATCTGCAGCAAAATCACATTGCTCAAGTTAATCTAGAAAAATGACAGGCTGTGTTGTGTCTCTTTTGTGCATTTATTTATTTCCCAACTTTAAGGTTAAGAAATCTAGGTCCTGGAACAAGGTATTTGCTAGTTAGTAAAACTGCTGATTCTGCACTTTGGGGTCATGTTTGTTATGAGGACACTTAGCAAAACAAAGAAAGCTTTTCTCTGCTGTCAGACCGCAAGAGGCCACAGGCCAGTCCTGGGGGGACCCTTCGCTATCCTTACCTGTGAGGAGCTCTTTCTGGAGAGACAAACCTGTTGATCAGGGGCTATTTAGAGAACACTCTGGTGTATTCTCTCAGGACTTCGCCTGAAAATATGACTGTTTTCCACACTGTGAACACTTGGGGGGCGGGGTAATGTGCATAAGCCACCTGTTTATTTGCCTCGGGAGCAAAGACAATAAATCCAACCCTCCTAGGGGAAGGGGAAACGAATCACTCAGTACCCGTCTCTGGTGGCTGAGGAAGGCAGCAGTCTGGAGTTTGTACCTAAGCGGGTCCAGATGTGCCTCTGGGGGTGCGAGAACAGATACCAGTCCAAGCACCTCTGCTCCGGCATGTTTACACGCGCAGGTCAAGACCTGCGAGTTGGAGAAGGCCAAGGCCAAAGTTTTCGAGGGCACCCAGCGCATCTGGAGGTACCGAGCGCATCTGGAGGTACCGAGCGCATCTGGAGGTACCGGGCAAGTGGGTCGGCCGCCACCTGGCCTGGGGGCTGGATGACCAGGGAGGAGGACAGCTCTTGGCGGGGAAGTGCGTCTGGAGGAAAGTTGCAGCGGGTGTCGACCTGTTTGAGACAGGTGGCCCGCCGGTGGGGCAGGGTGCCACTTCTTCCGCCGCGTCCAGCCTGCACCCCACGCCCGCCCCGGGCGCCCCAAGGTCACCTGCCCGCAGGGCGCCCCACCCTGCCCCGGCTCTCACCAGAACAGCAGGTTGGCTCCCACGAAGCCCAGCAGGCTGCGCAGCGGCCTCTCCCAGCTCAGCAGCTCCTCGGCGCGGCCGCCCAGCCACAGCACCGGCTCCCCGAGCAGCCAGGTCACCGCGGCGGCCACCCGGCCCGCGGCCTCCGGCCCCTGCGGCCCCGCGCCGGCCTCCTCCTCCTCGGGCGCCTGCTCGGGGGGACCCCGGGGCCGCGGCGGCTGCGCCCCGGCGGCGGGAGCGGGAGCGGGAGCCGGAGCCGGAGCCGGAGCCGGAGCCGGGCATCCTCCCTCGGCGTGCTCCCGGGGCTCGGGGCTCGCCATCTTCAGCGGGACCTGCAGGCGGGCACCGGTCGGGCGGGACGGGGACGGGGACGGGGACGCGCACGCCGGGCTGTCGGCGGTCGGGGCGCGGGGTGCGCTCCGCGGGGCGCCGCGGCGGGGTGCCTTGTGACGTCAGCGGCCGGCGGCGCCGCCCGGGGAAGTGGGTGCGGTCAGGTCCGCGGCGGGCGGGGCGCGGGGTGCAGCCGAGGCGGACACCCGGCCGGGCGGGCGACTTCTCTGCAAGGAGGTCGGGGCTGCGGGAGCACAGACGGGCCAGCTCACTCTCTCCAGCCAGGGCCGCGGCTCGCCCTTCCCGCCGCCCGGGAGCACAGTGCCCGTCGCCCTGCCTGTGGCGGCGCAGTCCAGTCCCCAGAGCCCATGCCTCACCCCGCCCCGGCCCTGGCTGGGACAGACCCACCCCAGCGGCGCCTTCTGCACCCGAGAATAACGTGCGGCTTCAAACGTTGGATTAAGAAAGAAAAAATTGGGGGTGAATTAAGGAGGGTCTGATCTCTCTCTCTCTCTCTCTCTCTCTCTTGCATACTGAGGATTGAAGCCAGGGGCTTTTTACCTCCGAGCTACACCCCCAGCCCTACTTTTTTTTATTCTTTATTTTGAAACAGGGTCTCACTAAGTTGCAGAGGGCCTCACTAAGTAGCTGAGGCTGGCCGCGAACCTGCAATCCTCCTGTCTCAGCCTCCCAAGTACTGGGATTACAAGTGTACACCACCCCACTGGTCTCTCTCTTTAATAGCAAGGAAGCACAGGCCGCAGCGGTGGTGAAGGCGCTTCCTCTTGGCTCCTGGCTAAGGTGTCTGGCTCAGAAATGCACATTACCTGTGCAAAGTGCAGGTGAGGGGGCGCAGAAGCAAGACCCCTGCGGAGGCTGGGCGCCGGCGCTGGCCATTTTGCACATTTTGCACGTGCCCAGCAGGGTTTGGCAGCCTTGGCCTCAGCCACTTCAGACTGTCGTCTCCGTCTCCACGTCTCAAGTGGGCCTGGGGAGGTGACGGGATTCCCTAGGCCTCTCATGCAGTTTCTTTGGTCCTGAAGCGGCCGGGCGACTGTCGGGAGAGGGTGAAGGGTAACTGTTTAAAGCTCACTTACCCTATTTGCATGTTTAAATTTTTTCCTTCCTTAACCCCTCTGTGTTTGTTTTCCTCTAGAATAAAGTGCCCCTCCCTAGATCCTGACAGTTCTACTTGCGGAATCAGCCGGCTTTCAGGGGATGGATGGGGCGTTTTCCAGAGCAATTAAAGCCCATTGCTTCAAATTAGCCCAGAAGCCTGGGTTAATGTTCCATAATGCTCATCTGGGTGACCGTTAGATACCTCCGTGTACACAAATGTGGGCCTGTACATTACTGATGTGTGTCCTTCCCTGTGTGTATGTTATATTTCACAGGGGTATGTTCCCGGAGGTCACCCACAGGTTCATTGAGCACTTACCATGTCCCCAATGCATGGCTAAGCACTGGATATGGCTTTTAACCCCTAGGAGCTCACAGTCCAAAGAGGTACCACTTAACTGAGGTGATGGAACTCATCGCTGTTTTAAGAGATTTCTTATTTACATTGTGCATCAAAAAGTATGGAAAAATCCAGGAATGATGGCACATGTTTGTAATCCCAGGACTTGGGAGGCTGAGACAGGAGGATCACAGGTTCACGGCCAGCCTCAGCTACTTAGTGAGGCCCTCCGCAACTTAGTGAGACCCTGTTTCAAAATAAAGAATAAAAAATAAAAAATAGAGCTGGGGTGTAGCTCAGAGGTAGAATGCCCCTGGGTTCAATCCCCAGT
>PVJS01045850.1:0-16057 GCA_004027185.1 Glis glis | reverse complement strand
GGGGGGGGGGGGGGGGGGGGGGGAGGGACACCAAGAGCTGTGTGCATGTATGTTAACACTAAGCTGATACTCATTGTGATGTGAGACTACAATGCACCAATAAAAACATAAAAAAAAAATAAAATAGGACTGGGGGTGTAGCTCAGAGGTAGAATGCCCCTGGGTTCAATCCCCAGCACCACACACACACAAAAACCCCAAAATGAAACAAAACAAAACAAACAAAAAACATAGGCAGAATAAATAGTCAAGTCAAAATAAAATAAAACAAAACCAAGCCATGTGTTTTTTAATTCCTCTGCTGAATTTGAGTAGCTATCTGTGATAGGCTTGCATTGTTTTGTGGATAACTTACTGAGACATAGTTTATGGTTGTGAATAACATTTCTTTTGTAGGCCCTTACCTAAAGGCATAAGAATAATTATTTATTTCAGCAAGGGCAGTTTGTGAAACCATCCCATGACCGTTGATTATATAATAATAAAGTTATATTCACATTAAATTGATCTATTTACCTTTTCAACCCATTAATTCCATATAAAACTGAGATAGGAGGATTGTATAGGAGGATTGCTGACAGCCTCAGCAAGTAGTGAGACTCTCATAAACCTAGTGAGATCCTGTTTCAAAATAAAAATAAAATAGGGCCGGGGTGTAGCTCGGAGGTAGAATGCCCATGGGGTCAATTCCTAGTAAAACACACACACACACACACACACACACACACACACACACACACAAATTGTTTAGTTCACTGAGTGTTATAGTTAGATATAAAATGTCCCCTAAAGAGCTCATTTATTAATATTCAGGGTTGATGTAGGGGAGTCATGAGGGTTGTAATCCCAGAAATGGATAAATGTATTGTCATGGATTTACCTGGGTGGTACCTGGTAGACTAGTAGTAGGGTGTGGCTGGATGGGGTGGGTCCCTGAGGGTGTGGCCTTGGGATTATAGAAATGGTTTCTCCTCCCCCTGCTCTCTTGCTTCTGGCCTTGCTGCCATGCCTTGAGATCCATAGTCCCCAGCCTCACATGGACTGAGCCCGAAACTATAAGAAAATAAATCTTCTTTCCTCTAAGTTGCATGGTCACTCTTTTAGATTACAGCTGCAAGAGTGCTGACCAGAACACTGAGATATGGGATCAAATACAAATAACCATTCATGGATAAGATGGAATGAATTCTTCGTGATGCGGCCTTCCCAGGATATAGCTATAGTTCTTTAATGTGACGATGATCTTGAATATGCATTGAATACAACATGGCATATACTCGAGATATTACCTCTTCTTTCGGAGACTTGAAGCGAAAGAAACCGCATGGTGCACGATGCTATTTGATGGGGGAATCCCTCTGTCCAGTTTTGTCTTCTCCTGTTAGACCCATGCAGAGGCCAGAGGGGCATGGTTGTCAGTAACACTGGGGAAAATTTATAGGACTGGGGAATTCTCAGCTGAAATAATGGCAGACTCCAGGCAGAGGGCCAGGCTGACCCACAGCAGCACCACAGAGCCAGGGTCAGACCGCCGGAGAGTCAGGAGAAGGTCAGGGGTAAAATGCTAAAATGTCAGACTTCTCCATCCAGTACAGATCCGCGAATGGCAGCGCTTGCTCCAGTGCCTGCTTTGAAGCCGCGCCAGGCTCCTTCGGCCTCCAGTGGGTGCCGAGTGGGAGAGAGTCCAGCTCAGCCGCCAAGGCCTCTCCGCAGAAGAACAGGGGTCGCAGAGGGCTTTGTCCCTTTCTTAACTCAGTGTCTTCAGGAAGGTTTGCGAGTCGGCATGAAAATCTTACATAACATTTTTGGAACCAAATGGTCTCAAAATTGCCTTTAAAATATAGGTTTGCAATAACTAATGGAGACTTTTTTCAAATCTAGAATTATTATTTTTGACCATCTTATGTGTGTGTGTGTGTGTGTGTGTGTGTGTGTGTGTGTATGGTACTGAGGATTGATTCCAGGGGCACTCTACCTCTGAGCTATATTCCCAGTCTATTTTACTTTTTGTCTTGAAACAGGGTGTCACTAAGTTGCCAAGGGCCTTGCTAAGTTGCTGAGGCTTGCCGCCATGAACCTGCCATCCTCCTGTCTCAGCCTCCCAAGTACTGGGATTACAAGCGTGCTCCACCATGTTTGGCTTATTTTTGACTTTCTTTTGAGATAATTTCAAACCTACAGAATATTTGCAAGAATAGTATTAAAATATATAGAAATTATTAATGCTTTGCTATTTCTGCTTTCTCTCTCTCTCCCCCTCTCTCCCTCTCTCTCTCTCTCTTTCTCTTTCTCTCTCTCTCCCCCCTGTCTCTCTTTCCCCCTTCTCTACACAAACATACATGTACAATCACATACATGTATCACTTGAAAATTAGTAGTCAATATCATACCCCTTTACTACTTAACATTTCAACATGTGTTTCCTAAGAACAAGGAAATTCTCTTTATAACATAGATATGCAGTCCACATTCAAAATGTACCTATTCTCCCAATAATACTCTCCCTTTCTCTGTTTTTTTTTTTTTTTGGTGGCATGGGGATTGAACCCTGGAGTGCTACACCCCAGCACTATTTTATTTCATTTTGAAACAGGCTCTCACTAAGTTATGCCTGCTGGCCTCTAACCTGTGATCCTCCTGTCTCAGCCTCCCAAGTACTGGGAATACATATGACCAACCCAATAATATTCTTTAGAGAATTTTTCCCTGTGGCTAAGGAAATCAAAATCCCATAATATATTTTGTTGTTATATCTTTTAATCTCCTTTACTCTGGAATAATTCCTCAGCCTTTCATTTTATTTCATGATATTTATATTTTTAAAGAGTTTAGGCCACTTGTTTTATAGACTAATCCTTAATTTTGGTTTGTCTCATTCAATCTTTTTTCAATAAGTGACTTTATATTTTAATTTTAAAAACATGAAAATATAAAAGGAAAAAATTCACTTTTGATCCTGTTGCCCAAAGATATTCTTGACATTTAGACATATTTCCATTTTTCCTATGAATATGTTTTCCTGCATAATTGGGATCATTCTATATATGAAATTTTTATCTGATTTTACAAATTATTATTTGGTGGTACTGGGGATTGAACCTAAGGGTATTCTACTTCTGAGCTATACCTCCAGCCCCTTTTTAAAAATTCTAAATTTTGAAACAAGGTCTCGCTAAGTTGCTGAGGGTCTTGCTAAGTTGCTGAGGCTGGCCTTGAACATGCAATCCTCCTGTCTCAGCCTCTCAAGTACTAGGATTATAGGCATGTGCTACCATGCCTGGCTTTTATCTGATTTTATGGGATTTTTCCATTTCATTAAATGCTCTTTGAAAGTATTTTTTGTAGGTCCCCCAAATCCCATATCACACGACAACATTCTCTTACATCTATTTTCTGGACATCTATTTTCTATTCAAAGAACCCTGTGCTAATAAATACCTTTACCAACCAGCTGCGCTTTGATTCCTTTCTTCCTATCAATTGATTTAAGCACATGATATTAAACAAATCACTGACTTCCCATGGCAGGCGTCAGAAAGCTTGGCGTGTGTGCAGAAGAGGAAGACATTCCCAGCCTGAGTGTCGGGCCTCTCTCTAGATAAGGGCTTGGTCTCCTTGATGTATCTGGCTGCTCAGGGTGCCTGTCACACGTCTGTAGTGACACTGTGTTGTCATTTTCTCAGCCTGCCTGCTGGGAGACCCCCGGGCGCTGAGTGCGGCTGAGTCATGTGCGTAGCCGCATCTTCAAGCTCTGGGTGGGCTCCGGGCTGAGGAGGCTCCCTGGGCTCTGGGAGAAAGAGGGGGCTTCTGGTTGAAGCCATAAGTCGTGGTTTCCCAGGGGGAAGAGCAGCCTGTGGGTTCTGGTTCGGTTCTGGTATTCCCTTTGGAGGTTTGTAGCAATGCTGGTAGCAGCAGGGGCTGGTTAAGTCTATTGCTGCTTAAGGTAGTTCTTTTCCCCAGAAAAAAGAATAGTGTATCATGTCCTCTATAATGTTGCCCTGACCTCCTGCCCACCTCCTCATGCTAGCCTCTGAGTTATCTGTGCCTTCTCTCATTAGGTCTGTTATTACCACTCTCCTGCTACTTCCAGACAACTAGTTGCACATAAGTCTAGCTTCCCTGAAGGCTTGGAGCTTGGCCTCTGTTCCAACTGTGGCTCTGCCACCAACCGCCCCAAAACTCAGTGGCTCGGAGCAGCACCGTTCATTTGGCTCCTGATTCTGTGGGCTCAGCAGCTTGGGCTGTGGTCAGCAGGGCTCAGCTGATTCCTGCAGGGGCTCACGCACATGGACTGCTGCCTGCTCAGAGGGGGGTGGCTTATGATGACCGGGTACCTCAGTTACTCCCCTGGTGTCTCGCGTCCTTCAACAGGCGACCTGTTCACCAGATGTCAACCGGGTCCCTAGGGCATCCAGAGGGCACATCCTCTAATGTGCAAGCACTTTGCAAACGTCTGCCTCTGGTCTTTTTGCTTCTGCCCCGTTGTCCAGAGCCAATCCTGTGGCCAAGCCCAGAGTCGTGTGGGAGGCACCGGCAAAGGGTGTGGCTGCAGGAGGTGTGAGCAGGCGCGGTCCTCAGGGCTCCATCCTGCCCATCTCTCCACCCAGCACCTCTGCTGGTGTTTGGTACGAGGTAGGTGCTTGATCTGTACAGTCATCTGACCCCGTTCATGACTCCTCTAGAGCTCGGTGTGGGAATTATGGAATGCTCTTAGGATCTTGAGTTTTTTTTTTTGTGGTGCTGGGCATTGAACCCAGGAGCATTTTACCTTTGAGCGACACCCCCAGCTCTATTTTTTTAAACTTTGAAACAGGGTCTCACTAAGTTGCAGAAGGCCTCACTAAGTTGCTAAGGCTAGCTGCGAACCTGTGATCCTCCTGTCTCAGCTTCCCAAGAACTGAGGTTACAGGCATGTGCCACCACGCTCGGCAGAGTCCTGAGCTTTAAAACACTCTGTGGCTGGCTATTGGTGAGGAAAGTCTATCAAGAGAAAGGCCCTCAGTAACTTAGTAAGACCCTGTTTCAAAATAAAAAATAAAAAGGGCTGGGGGTGTTGCTCAGAGGTAGAATGCCCCTGGGTCCAATCCCCAGTACCACACACACACACACACACACACACACACACACATGGACTGTATTCTGTTTTTTAAGAAACCTGTCAAGCAGGTAAGCTCTCTTTAAATAGTAGTATCTTTGGCTTGTGGTCTTAGTGCTTTGTCTGTGGACCCCACAGACAGTGAACCCAGCCGGTAACAAGTACATGTGACTGTAGTGTGTGTCTATACATCAGGTGGCAATTTAATGCGTATGTGGCACTGGGTGTGGTAATAGAGGTAATAATGAGGTGTTTAAAATAGTTTTAGGAGTCAGATGGGATCGCAAGGGCAAAGCAGATATAAGAAACAATTGTGGGGTCCACACTAAAACTGTGGCTGAAACACATCTTAAGAATCTTTTCTTGTAGCCATCCCCGGGCCCCCACTGCCCTTTGGAAAACTCACCTCTGTGCCCAGTCTCTGCTCGCCTGGAAATCACCTTAGCTCGTGTTTTTCACGTTCCGCTCTGAGGGGTTTTGGAAGGATTCGGGAGTCCTTTCGCAGAAGAGTTAGCGTTTAACCTTATTGTTTGTCGGCTATGCTATGACTTGAATTTGAAATAAGACAGGGCGGAAATACGAGTTTTAGTGCTTATAGCCCAAGGATTAGGTTAAGAAGTCATTAGTGATGAACATGTGTCTGGTAATTTCATTTGAAAGACTTTTGATTCATGATGGCACTACAAATGTACTTCAGATGCACGCAGCTCTCTTAAAGTCAATTTTTGTTTTTACTTACTTTGTGAGTCGGCGTGCGGAATTACCTTCCTCTCTTCTGGTTTAACGTTTGAAAGAGCCATTATGCATCTCCGTAGTAAAATGTAGTAGAATCTTTCCCTTTGGTTGTAGTAGGATTCCATTTTAATGTGACATGATTGGGTACATGACATGATTCTGAGGATTTGTGAGCACTTCAAAATAAGGCGAGCCCTTATTTTTGTTTTATTTAATTTACTTTGTTAAATAGGTAATTCTTCTACATGGTTCACAAAGGTTTCTGCTGTGTCTTAACATTTCTTTAATAATTTATAAACATATCTGTGCAACCCATTATGTATAAATGTGTACAAAAACCTGTCAGTTTTGGAGCAGATTTGGGATTTATTTAGTTTATTTTAACCAAGTTTATTTATTGAATTTAGTTTATTTTAAACAAATTGTCAGATCATTTTGAGGCATCATCTATGTAATATTTTGTAATTAATTTTATGTAGTTTTTCCCCATTGGCTTTTTTTTCTCATCAGGGATGGATAGGATCTTCAGGATGTAAGTAAAACAATCCTTACAGGTGAACATTTGATTTAATTTTGAAAGTCAGAAAGGATTGTGATTCCCTTATTTTCTCTGAAACCTGTTTTGTACTTTAATAGTCATGTGGCCAAGAAGTGTTTGGTTTTCTTCTATTTAAGGATGACGTTATGTACATATGTGAAATTATCAATGCCAATCTCAGTATCATGTATGGGGCAGGGGAGGGGGTGGGGAGGGAGCTGGGGGAAGCTCACCAAGTGCTGTATACATATCTGTCCCTATCACTCTGAACTACATTATGATGTGAGACTACAATGCACCAATAAAAGTGTATATATATATATACATTTTTTTGTGTGGTACTGGGCATGGCACTCAGGGGTATTCTACCTCTGAGCTACACCTCCAGCCCTATTTTATTTTTTATTTTGAAACAGGATCTCACTATGTTGTAGAGTACCTCACTAAGTTGCTGAGGCTGGCTGCAAACTGTGATCCTCCTGTCTCAGCCTCCCAAGTACTGGGATTCCAAGCCTGTACCACCAAGCCTGGCTCCCAATAAAAGTATATTAAAAAATAAAGATCTTTCTTTTTTCCTTTCTTTCTTTTGTCTTCATTTTTTCTTAGTCTGTTACCTATAGTTGGAAATCAGCTTGTTATTATCATTATATTAAGAATCTAGGAAAAGTTAAATAACTGAAAATTTTTCTTATCATTAGAAAAATCATTTGCTTGTGGAGTGTGAAAAAAAAAGGGAAAGGCAATGTTGTATTTACAGTAGAGTTTTGAAGACAGATCTCAGGGCCATACAATGAAGAGATAGTGTAGCTGGGAATAAAACCAAGGCCAAGCAGAATTCAATCTCAATGAGTGAAGGGAAACAACGTCATTTCCCCTGGGAACAAACTCTGCAGCTATTAGAAACACTGAAAAGAGTTCCTAATATAGATGATGAAACTGGCATAGATATAAGAAATAAGAGTGTTGGGAACATTTAGCATCCCGGTGTCAGTGGGAAGTCTAATTCTGCTAGCGGAAGCCGGGGGCAGTGTATTGGAAATAATGGTGAAATCGGCTCCAGTTTCCATGAGCTTGACCTCCTGACCTTGAGTAAATCATTTAACGGCTTTTGGCCTTCAGATAATAATACTTCTTTCCAAACTTCTAAGGTTACTACGAGGATCAACTGTGACAATACAGCAGCTTTAGGCCCCCTTAAAACGATTTTTACTGGAAATACGTTAGCAGAGACTGAGCATTCATCAGGGATAATTAGAGAAGGTGAAAGATTGGGCTTTGAGTGTCTTTATTTCTTGCATTAGTATTTAATATATTCAATGTGCTGCTAGGCTCGCATGGATGTCCAGTGTGTGGGCACCATCTTGATCTGACTTCAAGCCTCATTTTGTGTGGCTCTTTTTAGGACAACTGGATTTTGCAGGTTTGTAGAGATATTGAGTGCTGAGAATTAGGATATAAGGAAAAATTGAGAAAAATCTACAAGCCTACCAGCTTCTGTTGTCCAAACCACCTCTATTTATTTACAGTAGGATCAATGAATCAAAAGTGATTGTGGGTACAGTTCTTTAGTGTATCCGTCAGCACTCATACAGCTATAATCTAAAGACTTGGCCATGTAACTTAGAGGAAAGAAGATTGATTTTCTTATGGTTTCAGGTTCAGTCCATGTGAGGCTGGGGACCGTGGATCTCAGGGCATGGCGGCGGGAGGCAGAGAGAGGAAGAGCACACAGGCTGTGCTCCTCACATCATGGAGGCCGGAAGCAAGAGAGAGAGCAGGGGGAGGAGGCACCATATTTAATCCCCAAGGCTGCACCCCCAGGGAACCACCTTTTCCAGCCACATCTTTCTGGGCTAGGCCACCACCCAGATAAATCCATAATGGATTTATCTACTGCTGGGATTACAACCCTCAGGACTCAATTACATCAGCTCCAAACATTAATAAGTGAGCTCTTTAGGGGACATTTTATATCTAACTATAACATTTAGATATCTGTTCTCAGTGTGGGGTATTTGGATTAGAAGGCAAGAGGAGAGGGCGGTAGTTGAAACTTAAGGCCACGTCGTAGAGCTTGCCTGGGAGCCCCGTCAAACCTGTCTTCAAGGCTGATAGTGTGGTGCCTTCAAATGAGCTGTGTTCTTGGCTATGGGTTCTCATTTATATTCAAATTCTTCCTTTCTTTCATTTATTTATTTATTTATTCATTCATTTATTTATTTCCTTCTTCTTTCTTTCTTGAAGTACCAGGGATTGAATCCAGAGGTGTTCTCTTCTCTGAGCTACACACCCATCCCCATTTAAAAAATTTATTTATTTATTTGTTTATTTATATTTTGAAACAGGATCTTGCTAAATTGCTGAGAGTCTTGCTAAGTTGCTGAGGCTGTCCTCAAACCTGCGATCCTCCTGTCTTAGCCTCCCAAGTACTGCGATTATAGCTCACATCCAAAGGGGAAAAAATGGGACTCTTCTACCCTGTTGATGGGAATGTTATTTAGTATAGCCACTATGGAAATGAGTGTGGAGGTTCCTCAAAAGACTAGGAATGGAACCAGCATAGTTCCCAGCTCTAGAGCTCCTCAGTATCTTTCCAGAAGAATTATAGTCAGCATACTATAGCAATACATACATACCCATGTTTATAGCAGTGCCATTCATACTAGTCAAGTTATAGAACCAGCCTAGATGTCCATGAAATGATGAATGAATAAAAAAAAAAGTGGAGCCATATGTGGTGGTGCACGCCTGTAATCCCAGTACTTGGGGGGCCGAGACAGGAGGATTGCAGGTTTGAGGACAACCTCAGCAACTTAGTGAGGCCCCCTGCAACTTAGTGAGACCCTGTTTCAAAATAAAAAAGTAATAATAATAATAATAATAGGGCTGATATTATTAAAAGTAATGATAGGGCTAATGGTATAGCTCAAAGGTATAATATCCTGGGTTCAGTTCCTAGTACTGCAAAAAAAAAGTGGTATGTATATATACACAATGGAGTTTTACTCAGCCATACTGAAGAACAAAATTATAGCCAGGTGTGGTGGCGCATGCTAGTAATCCTAATACTTGGGAGGCTAAGACAGGAGGATCCTGGTTTGTGGCCAGCCTCAGCTACTTAGTGAGGCCCTCCACAACTTAGTGAGACCCTGTTTCAAAATAAAGAATAAAAAAATAGGGCTGGGGGTGTAGCTCGGAGGTAGAATGCCCCTGGCTTCAATCCCCAGTACTGCAAAAAAAAAAAAAAGAAGAACAAAATTATGTCATTTGCAGGAAAATGGATGGGACTGTAGAGTATCATGTTAAGCAAAATAAGCCAGACTCAGAAAGTCAAGGGTCATGTGTTTTCTCTCACACATGGAAGCAAAAGAGAAACAAAAAGGGGATCTCATGAAAATAGATGGGGGGGGCAGTAGGTAGAGAAAGGAGATTGTGGGAAAGAGGAGGGGAGGGCAGGAGGTACTGGGTAGTGAAATCGACAGTGTGTCATGTCCATGTACCCATTTACGAATGTGCCACGACCTCCCCTCCCCCAGCCCTGCGTCATGCGCACCAAGAAGAATCAGGCCTGGGCAGCAAACCCCTCTTCTGAGGACATATTTGAATCTTAGTATCTTAATTGTACTATGAGAAGGATGCTAAGAATAATATTCATAGTGAATCTGTTTTCTGGTTTTATTTTGAGATTTGGCTGTTTGAAGCTTTCCCCATCCTGGTATGGCAGCATTCATTCTGTGAATTTATATAGAACTTGCATTTCTGGCCAAATAGGAAAATGACTCGTGGGTTCATTTTCCTAGAAAGCTACCAGATGCTTTCCTCGACATAAAACATAATCTAATTTGTTTAAAATTGAGTTGGTGACTTCCCTGGGTAAAGTTAACTTTAAAATATGAACTTCATGGAACATGTTTCAAAGTTAATGGCTCCTAGCCATTTCCTTGCTCTCTGAATGGAAAAGGATTCATATGAAGTTGTAGACGTTAGTTGATTTAACTTACAAGTGACTTCCATTGGGGAAAGATATTAAGTTGGTCCTTTTACTTTTTTTTTTTTGTACTAGGAATTAAATCCAGGGCATTCCTCTTCCAAACTACATTCCCAGCCCTTTTTATTTTTAAACAATGTCTCACTAAGTTGCTGAGAGTCTCACCAAGTTGCTGAGGCTGGCCTTGAACCTGTGATCTTCTAGTCTCAGCCTCCCAAGTACTGGCATTACAGGCTCATGCCACCACACCTTGCCTTTACTTTTTAAAATATTGCTCCAACATATTTTCAAATATGTTTGAGAATTATTAAGATGACATTGTTTATACAGTTTAACATTAGTATTCTATCTGCATGTATGTACTGTTTACGAAGATATCTGTCTTTTTCATCTTAATTATTAGAGACCTATACAGTCTCGGAATTGCTGACTTGCGCTTCCAGGAGTAACAGCTTTATCAAGTGAAGCACAGTGGTTATATGCGGTTCCTTTCGCCTTGAGTCCTGTAGACTCTGTTCCTTCCCAAAGTTAATGAGATTGTTTCATGTTCTCTGATGTCTTTAAGGTTTTTTTTTTTTTTGTATGAGGAATTGAACTAGGGGCATTTTACCTCTGAGCTACATCCCCAGACCTTTTTATTTTTTGTTTTGAAACAGGGTCTTGCTAGGTTGCTGAGAGCCTCACTAACTTGCTGAAGCTGGCCTCAAACCTGTGATCCTCCTGTCTCAGCCTCCCAAGTACTAGCTTTACAGGTGTGCACCACCACACCCAGCTTAAGGAATATTTTTAATTGTATGCATTAAGGTTCATTCATAGTGCTGCACCGCTTTATGGGTTTTGAGAGTGCATATTGCCATGTATGCACTGTCACAGTAGCCTATAGTCCAAATAATTTTAAGTATTTAATATCTGACTATTTTTTAACCACACTACCAAGCAATTTTGAGTATTTTAACTTAATATAATTTGAAACGTAGGCCAATGTAGTATTTACATGCAGGTACATGAAATAGCTAAAACTTTTAAGTTATCATAACGATATCATAATCTTAATAATATGGTCATATTTTATATACTTTGTAAACTCTATGACAAAATCCCTGTAGGTTTTCTGGTAATAGTTATGTTAAATGGCTACATGCCTTATTCTTCTCCAAATTATTTACATTTTCAAAGAAGAGTACATATTAATTCAAATATATCCTCCTCAGCATTAGAATTTTAGGTAGTGTTAGCAATGAATTAAGAACTTGCAGGGAAATTTGGCTCTTTGGGGTCAAGCTCCCTCGACTGTACTTTAATGTATTGTTTCTTTTATTTCATTTCCGAAACCTCTTAATGCCTTAGGTGTTTTGGAGCATCTTGAAACAATGGCTGGCCCAGCCAGCCACATCTTCTACATAAAGCAGAGTCATATTTCTTTCTCCAGCAAACACTTTCTGCTGAGCATCTTCTGCATGTGACTGTTTTTGTCCTTTTATTGATACATTGAAGTTTCGCATCATAGTGAGATTCAATGTGATATGTAAATACATGCGCGTGTCGCTTGGGGTCTTTCCCTCTGCGTCGCCCGGCTCCCCTTCCTCCCTCCCCGTACAGGTTATTGGGATTGGGAGTGACACCCTCACGTGTGGGCATAACCTCCTTTACAAGGCTCCCTTCCTCGAGCGAGCCTTGCTCCTCCTCCCACCTCCCTCTCCTATTCCCCTTCACTTGTCTGTTGGTTTCTCTCCTCAATTGACTCAAGTCCCTTTTGTTTCCTATTTTTGTTCTCGCTTCCATGTAAGAGAGAAAACTATGACCCTTGATTTTCTGAGACTGGCTGATCTCACTTAGCACAATATTCTCTAGTTCCATCCATTTCCCTGCAAATGACATAATTTCGTTCTTCTTTATGGCTGAGTAAAATTCCATTGTGTGTTCATACCGCATTTTCTTTACGTATTCATTTGCTGGCAGATACACAGATTGGTTCTATAATTTGGCTGTTATGGATTGTGCTGTATAAACGTGGGTATGCATGTATCAATATAATATTCAGACTTTAGTTCTTTAGGAAATATACCAAGGCATGGTATAGCTGGATCATATGGTAGTTCCATTTCTAGTCTTTTGGGGAACCTCCATACTGATCTCCCTAGTGGTTGTACTAATTCACAATTCCACTAGCAGTGTGTATTGGACAGGGTTCTCTAGATTAACAGAATACACAGAATGAGTATATTTGAAAAAAGGGATTTATCAAATGGGGTTACAGTTTGAAGCAATGTAGTCTCAGGTTCTGACTGCACGTGGAAAGTCAGATGAACCAGTAGCTGGTCGAACGGTCTAAGAGATGGAGTCTTAGGATCGGAGCAACCACTAATTCAGTCCCAGTCCAAGACGTGAAGATCAGGAAGCTCTTCGGAGAAACGATGGTGAAGTTTCAGTTCCAAGAGCAGGAGGCCGAGAAGATCAAGAAGCTCTTCAGAGAAAGGCGAAGCCGGCGGCCGACGATCTCAGGCGAGAGCAGATGCGTTTTCCTCAGAAAGAGTCGCACGCACTCTACGCGGCTTCTTCCTCTTTTATCTTAAGTCCGCACCTATCAGAATCCTGCTGCCTACATTCAGGGCAGGGCTTTCTGTTTAATCTGCTGTTACACACCCAAAATCACATAATCTTGGGTGTGTCATGATCAGGTCAAGTTGACAACCTAGACTGACCATCACACAGTGTATAAATGTTCCTTTTTCCGCACATCCTCACCAGCATTTATTATTGTTTGCATTCCTGATTGCCATTCTAACTGGAGTTACATGGAATTTCTGATTGCCATTCTAACTGGAGTTACAAGGAATCTAAGTGTAGTTTTGGTTTGCATTTTCCTGGTTGCTAATAATGTTGAACATTTTTATTCATATACTTGTTGTTCATTGGTATCTTCTTTTGAGAAGTGTCTATTCAGTTCGATTGCCCATTTTTAATTGGGTTATTTGTTGTTGTTAAGTTTTTTGTGTCCTTTATATATTCTAGATAATAGTCCTCTATGGAGGAGTAGCGGGCAAAGGTTTTCTCCCCTTCTGTAGGCTCTCTCTTCAGACTCTTGGTGGTACTTTTTGCTGCCTGGCTTTTTAATTTGATGGCATCCCACTTATTGATTCTTGATTTTTATTTCCTGGTTTTGTTAAGGAAGTCTCTACCAGTGCCTGTGTGTTGGAGTGTTGGTCCTGTGTTTCCTTCTAGTGTATGTTTTCTAGTAATTTCAAAGTTTCTGGTTTAATTTCCAGTTCTTAGATCCATCTTGAGTTGACTCTTGTGCAGGGTGAGAGAGAAGGTCTAATTTCATTCTTGTGCATATGGATATGCAGTTTTCCCAACACCATTTGTTGAAAAGGCTACCTTTTTTCCATCGTATGTTTTTGGCTCCTTTGTCAATAATCAACTGCTTGTAAGTGTGTGGATTTGTTTCTGTCTCTTCTGTTCCATTGGTCTATGTGTCTATTTTTGTATGGATACCATGCTGTTTTTGTTACTATAGCTCTGCAGTGTGATTTGAAATCAGGTATTGTGATGCATCCTGCATGGTTCTTTTTGCTCAGGAGTGCTTTGGCTATTCTGGGTCTTTTGTTCTTCCATATGAATTTTAGGACCTTTTTTCCCTAGCTCTGTGAAGAATGACATTGGTGTTTTACTTGAGATTGTGTTGAATCTGTAGATCATTTTTGGTCGTATGGCCATTTGGACAATATTTATTCTGCCTATCCAAGAACATGGGGTCTTTCCATCTTCTAAGGTCTTCTTCAATTTCATTCTTCAGTGTTCTATAATTTTCATTTTAGAAGTTTTTTTAACCTCCTTGATTAGATTTATGCACGTGTAACATTTTGTTAGGGGCTGAATTTCAAATTTACCACCTTGGACCTTGATCCCAAGACAAACCATCTTTCGGGTGGCTAAAAAGCTCTAGGAAGCAGTGGCACACAAACTGCTGAATTTTATGGACGAGTTAAAAAATAATGGCAGTGGATATAGAGCTGTCATCTTTTTATTTTGCCATGTCTGGACATTAAGTATGAATAACCAAAGTTTCCAGCACATAGGATTTGCTTTTCCAAATGTCTAAGTTAAATTTTATACAATGCGCTTTTCTCTAATTAGAATAGTTTACATATTGATTTCCGAATCCACTTTTATTTGAAGCCTTTTTTTAAAGAACCTTTTATTTGAAGTTTTAAAACAACTTCAGCTATTATCCTACTCCACAAATGTCAAGGATAGACCTTTAACAAGCATAACAGATGCTGGGGGAGGTTGACAGTAGTGAATAATCATGTCTCTCTCTCGTCAGTCTTTTTGATTTTAAGTTAAGAAAATGCTGTAGAGAATGACTTCTTTGGTCAAAAACCTAAATTAGTACATGCTATGCCATAGAGAATGCTTAATGAATACCTGCTAAATAAATGAAGAAGAAACTTCCCAAATTATCTCATTCCTTCATGTGAAGACATGGAATCGATAGTGTCGATGACATGCACTTTCTGAAATAATTCTGTAACGATTTCTACTCCTTCCTGTTTTCTCTCCTCATTTATCTCTATTCCTGGATTTTTACAAAACTGTCTCTGTTTATATTGGCTTGTGAAACCAGTTAGGCTAATTAGAAAAATACAGTGAAATGTTTAAATTTTGACCAAATTGCTTTTGTTTGATAAATGCCATCAGAAGGGATTAATCAGGTTTTTAGGTGTGAAGTTCATTTTCTTTTGACTAATATGCATGTTTTGCTGAGCCCTGTCTTCTCTGAGGTCACTATTATTTTCTCTAAGGTTTTCAGACGTTGAGTAGGAGAGCGATGTCCTACCCGTGTATGTATGGGTCAGATTATGAGGCTAAGGCGTATGGGCTGCACCTTGGAATTACGCTGCCTCTGTCAGGCATTTTCTGCAATTTACAGATGCAAATGATGCATATGTAATCTTTGCCCTAATTGGTCAGTGGTAAATTTAACCTCGGTTTTCTGACTTTGGCTCGGACTATTTCCTAGTAAGAAATTTGTGTGAAATTGGAGGAGTTCTCATTCTCATTTTCATTTTTAACCCAGTTTTGCAAGTAAGCATTTCATTGAGCATCCCAAGAGAGCGCTTTGCTGACCTAGCGGGTCGGTACCATCTCCTGTAAGAACCAGCAAGACTGATAGAAGACATTACTTTAAATCGTCAGGATATAGGTAAAAATGGAATGTATCTAGAGAATTGAATCAAGAGACGACCAGTTCATTTTAAAAAATCTGTTTTCCCTCCTTCTTAAAGAAATAAATTCTCATTAAAGAATATTTAGAAAACATGGATAAAACTACAAGAAAATAAAACTTACCCATAATCCAGTCACTTGGAAATCAGCCACTTTTAACATTTTGGCATAGATTTATGTTATGTTCTATTATATCATTATTTTAAATTCATTTTTTTTTTTGTGCGTGTGTGGTACTGGGGATTGAACCCAAGGGCATTCTATCTCTGAGCTACAACCACCTCCCCAGTCCTTTTCAGTTTTGAGTTTTTTTTTTTTTGTGGTACTGGGGATTGAACGCAGGGGCGTTCTACCTCTGCACTACACCCCTGGCCCTATTTTTTTATACTTTACTTTGAAACCGGGTCTCATGAAGTTGTGGAGGGCCTCACTAGGTAGAGAGAGAGAGAGAGAGACAGGGAGAGAGAGAGAA